>OW052223.1:10563167-10703167 GCA_932526605.1 Nephrotoma flavescens
ATATATATATATATATATTAATATATATATATATATATATATATATATATATATATATATATATATATATATATATATTATATATATATATATATATATATATATATATATATATATATATATATATATATATATATATATATATATATATATATATATATATATATATATATATATATATATATATATATATATATATATATATATATATATATATATATATATATATATATATATATATATATATATATATATATATATATATATATATATATATATATATATATATATATATATATATATATATATATATATATATATATATATATATATATATATATATATATATATATATATATATATATATATATATATATATATATATATATATATATATATATATATATATATATATATATATATGTATATATATATATATATATATATATATGTATATATATATATATATATATATATGTATATATATATATATATATATATATATATATATATATATATATATATATTATATATATATATATATATATATATATATATATATATATATATATATATATATATATATATATATATATATATATATATATATATATATATATATATATATATATATATATATATATATATATATATATATATATATATATATATATATATATATATATATATATATATATATATATATATATATATATATATATATATATATATATATATATATATATATATATATATATATATATATATATATATATATATATCTATTATATATGTCTATTATATAATATCCATTATATATCTATTATCTATTATCTATTATTATATATATATATATATATATATATATATATATATATATATATATATATATATATATATATATATATATATATATATATATATATATATATATATATATATATATATATATATATATATATATATATATAAGTTAACGATAAGGAACATCCGGCCTGGTTATAAAAATGCCGAATCTTTACAACGTGCCTTTAGATTTGCAACATGCCACTTAATTCACATCAGCGAAACATCAAGTTGCACGAGTATCCGGCATAATTACAAGAAATTGGATTATTTTATTTTGCTTACTATAAATTTATTAATATAAAAAATTATTAACATAAAAAATTTGCTTACTGCAAATTTTTGAATATAGAAACTTTTGTTAGATTTAAGTTTTTAGTTTTAGTTTGGAATTGTAACAATAAAGATTAAAATAAATTTCATTTTTTTTAATCGCTCCGAATTAAAATTCGTAACTGGCGCCGAAACAGGGACCAGCCATATCATAAGTTATAACAACTCGTGCAAGTAGTGAAAGTGAATTAGTGAATCACATTTACGAAACTGTAGTGGTCTATAAGTAAAAGTGTTACGCGTATAAAGTTATCACCACGAGAACATAGCATAATACGCTTAATCTGTACCACAAGTAAAGTGAATAAGTTGTGCGTATAAAGTTATTACCACGAGAACATAACATAATACGCTAAATCCGTACCACAAGTAGGTGCTCCGCAACATTCAACGCAGAACTCCAAACGGGAAATTACGGCTTATTCCTGCAAAAATACACAGAAGACACACCGACGGCTGAACCCTAAAATACCCATCCGGCAAGGAAAAAATTAACCCTCTAAAGAAACTCAAATCTTTAGACAGAAAATCAGGAAATGCAAATCCTGATAATCCTAGTGTAAGTGCAACAGAAATTTAATTTTTAACGCTCAATAAACAAAAATTAATATAAACCTCAATAATAATAAGTCGAACGAAAATCGTAATAAAACCATAATAATAATTCTAACTTAATTTAATTATAAAATTTTTTTCCGATAAATTCTAATTTAAAAATCAAATAATTCCACAACGTAATTCTCAAAGTGAAATTTAACAACACAAAATAATTAATAAAAAGTGTTAATAACCTCAATAATAATCTTAATAAAAATCCTAAATATAACATCAGTTGATAACAAAAAATGTCGCAAATCCAAATCGAACAATTGGCTGAACAAATAAAGCAATTGACTGGAGCTGTCAATGCTCAAATTGAACTCACTAGAAAAATCGAACAACGGTTATTGAAGCTTGAGAATCCGGTAGTTCCCAAAACCGAAGCACTGATATTACCGAGAACTGAACAAGATCTAGCTGAAATTAGTAGGCTCCCAGATTGCGTCAAGGAGTTGCAAACATTTGACGGCAACCCTACTCAATATATATCGTGGATCCACAATGTAGAAAACATATTGAAAGATTACGATATAGTACGCAACAAACCGATATACAGAGCAATACTTCAAAGTATCAGGCAAAAGAACAGAGGGAATGCCGATGCTGCTCTGATATCATACAACATCTTTAGCGACGATTGGGCTTCAATCAAAAAATGCCTGTCTCTCCATTATGCGGATAAGAGAGACCTCAGGACATTGGAACACCAACTTAGTAACATCTAGTAACATCACTCAGAGAAATATGAGCATAGACGAATTCTATGCGAACATTAACCACCAATTCTCGCTGATCGTCAATAAAATTAAAACTGAAGAATACTCTTCCGATACGATAGAAGTTTTAATAGAAACATACAGAAATCGGGCCTTAGACGTTTTTATTCGTGGATTAAATGGAGAACTATCCAAAATGTTAATCATTCAACGACCTCAGACGCTGCCAGAGGCATATGCTTCGTGCCTGGAGTTTCAAAATTTGAACTTTAGGAATTTAGTTATACACAAAAGGAATATTAACAATTCAATAATAGCTCCAATAAATCAATTAACTTCTACAAACCAGCAAAACATACAAAAGAAGCCTACATATATTTCAACACCGCAACACAATATGATCACGCCACAACGAAATATTGCTTACAACATACAACACCAGAGTAATAGGATGCCACCCCCTCGGCCAGTTGAACCGAAACCACCGACACCGATGGAATTAGGATCATCTATCAACTCAAAGCAGGTTAACTATCAAAATCGCCCAGTAAACGCTAACTACCAGACAACATTCAAACGTGAAGTGTCATACCAGAACGAGCCACGAAAAAATCAAAGAGTTTATCACATTGAAAATGTCGATGAAGAAGAACAACTGTACAATCAATTAATCAACGAGAATTCAGACATCAATTTATCCGAAGAGGAACAGGAAGAAGAAGACAACTCTGAAGTAAATTTTATGACAACAGCCTCTGTAGCGTACCATACCTAGAGTACAAAACGAGAGATAACAAAATTCTGAAGTTCCTCATAGACACAGGAGCAAACAAAAACTTCGTAAAACCAGAATTAGCTGTAAATTCGATTCCAGCAGAGGCGCAATTCAACATCAGATCAGCTGGTGGGACCATCTTAATAAAAGAAAAGATTGTGGGCCAATTTTTTAAAAGTGTTGGAATTAACAAAAGTATAGAATTTTTCGTATTGCCCGGACTCAAATCATTTGATGGAATAATCGGGGATGACACTTTAAAGGAACTAGGAGCCATCATCGATAGAAAAACCAACGTCTTACTCTTAACACCTAACATAAAAATACCACTAAAAGAGAAAATATCAGCTCAAGTAAATAATCTGGAAATAAGAGACGACCATCTGTCACACAAATCAAAACAAAACCTTCAAAGGATCTTATCAAAATTCAAAACGTTATTCGGACCTGTCAATAATGCTGAACCAATCGATACCGATATAAAAGCCGAAATTAAGACGAATACTGAAGAACCTATCTATGCTAAATCGTATCCCTACCCCGTTAGCATGAGGAGTGAAGTCGAGAAACAAATTGACCAACTATTAAAAGATGGAATCATAAGACCCTCCAAAAGCCCATACAACTCCCCAATATGGGTAGTAGAGAAAAAACTGGATGCTTCAGGCATCAAGAAATATAGGATGGTCATCGATTACAAGAGACTGAATGCCGTTACAATATCAGACGCGTATCCGATCCCTGATATCTCGAACACCCTGGCAAATCTGGGCAATTCCAAGTTTTTTACGACGATCGACCTCACGTCTGGATTCCATCAAATCCGGATGAAGGAAGCTGACATACCTAAAACATCATTCTCAACTATGAATGGTAAATACGAATTTTTAAGACTTCCCTTCGGTTTGAAGAATGCTCCTGCCATTTTCCAACGGATGATTGACAACGTCCTGAAGGAATTTATCGGAAGAATATGTTACGTCTATATAGACGATATCATCATATTCGGAGGGAACACCGAGGAAGAACATCTGGCTAATATCGACCAAGTACTCTCGAAATTGGAAAAAGCCAACCTGCGAGTTAACCTCGACAAGACAGAATTCCTAAAACATGAAACGGAATTCCTTGGCTACGTTATAACAAACAAAGGCATTAGACCAGATGAAAAAAAGATCCTTGCCATTCGGAAAATTAAAAGCCCAGAAAACTTAAAAGACCTAAAATCATTCCTGGGACTCACTTCTTATTACAGGCGTTTTATAAAGGATTACGCTAAAATCGCCAAACCGTTGACAAATATCACCAGAGGGGAAAACGCACAAATTGCGGCAAATCAATCAAAAAAGGTGAAAATCACCCTCACCGAGGAAGAAAATCGCGCATTTCAACAAATTAAGGATTTATTGTCATCCACGGAAATACTGATCTTTCCCAACTTCGAAAATCCTTTCATCTTGACAACAGATGCCTCCAATACAGCAATTGGCGCTGTACTGTCTCAGGGCGAAATTGGCAAAGACAGACCAATCACCTTCATCTCCAGATCGTTGAACAAGACAGAGGAAAATTATGCGGTTAATGAAAAAGAAATGCTCGCCATTATTTGGGCGTTGGACACCCTACGAAACTGTAACTTGTATGGCGCGAAAAAAATCAAGATTGTCACAGATCATCAACCTTTGACATTCTCCTTAAGTAATAAAAATCATAATGCTAAACTGAAAAGATGGAAGTCAAGACTTGAAGAATATAACTACGAGCTAATTTATAAACCGGGTTATACCAACAAAATTACAGATGCCCTATCCCGACTAGAGATAGAGACCAATATTCTATCAACAGACGGCACAATTCATAGCGCGGACCAAGATAGTTCAGATTTAATTCCATACTGCGACGCACCGATAAACGCTTTTAGGAACCAACTTATTTTTACGGAGAATAAGAATGTTTACGCCTATGAAGAACCACACCCGAATTACCACAGGCATTTCATTGGTTTACAAGGAATAACTAAGGAGGCCCTGATGAACACACTTAAGGAAAGGCTAAACCCTACAATAATTAATGGAGTGAAGATTCCGGAACAATACATTCAAATTTTGCAAGAGCTATATACAGAACATTTCGCTGGATTCAAAATCCGCCTAACACAAAGGGTCGTGCAAGACATCAAGAATGAGGAGAATAAATTCAGGATTATTCAAGAAGAGCATAAAAGAGCGCACCGTAACTGGAAGGAGAATAAGCAACAAATCCTGGAAAAATATTATTTCCCTCACTTGGCTAACCTGATAAAAAAGTACACTCAAACATGTGAGATTTGCCACACCAATAAATATGATCGCCACCCGGAAAAGGTTAAACTTCAACCTACGCCAATACCGACCTACCCAACGGAGATTATCCACATAGACATTATTGACATCAAAAAGGAAAAGTTCATCACATGTATAGACAAGTTCTCTAAATTCACGAAGCTCTTCCGTATTAAGGACAGATCAGCTCCGCATATAAGAGATAAAATCATCAAAATTTTGCACTACTTCACGACACCCAAAATAATGGTGATGGACAATGAGTCAAGTTTTATCAGTCCTATGGTATCGGATTATATCAAGACGCTCGGAATACAAATTTATCTTACACCATCCCAAAAGAGCGAGGTAAATGGAACAGCAGAGAGAGTCCATTCGACAATCATAGAAATAATAAGATGTCTACAAAATGAACTTAAGGATCTCCCCACAAAAGAGCAAGTAAACATCGCTGTGGATCGATACAATAATACGATTCATTCAGTCACTGGAAGAAAACCCAGCGATGTATTCTTTGGACGAGCCAATCGCATGAATCTCCAAAATATGTTGAACTATAAGGATAAGGTAAACGCTGATGTAATCCAACGCATTCAAAATTCTCAACAAATTAAACTACAAAACGAAAATTCGGGGAAACCAGAACCAAAAACATACAAGATTGGAGACACGATATACGTCGCAATAAAACAAATCCAAGCGAAAGATAAAGCGAAGTTTAGAAAAGAAATTGTGGCAAAGAATAACAATGTCACAGTGATAACTGCATCCGGAAAAAAGATACATAAAACGCACATAAAAAACATAGCTGAATGAAGATTATTTTTCTCATTTTAGCTCCTGTCTTTGGACAACAACAACGTCCCTGAACATCTACGAATACAATCACCCGCTGGTAACACTCAAGCAGGGAACCGGAAGAATTATCAATGGGAAATTCAAGCTGATTCACATCATCAACTTGACCAGCTATGAAGAAATAATAGATAGAATTTCACCTGAAATCAACCGCATTGATCGAGACAGCAACCTTAAACCCCAACTGATTCACCAAGTTGAACAAATTAACCAATTATTATCGGAACTCAAGGGTCAGAATATACGAACCAGACGATCAATCGACTGGATTGGGACAGCGTGGAAATGGATTGCGGGTTCACCAGATGCTACAGACTGGGACAAACTTGTCAGCAGTCAAAATGAAATAATCAACAATAATAATGAGCAATATCAAATTAATACCGCTTTGATGAACACTGCAGAAAAAATTCTTAATGAATACAACAAAATTGTCGACTCACTACACGAAGACTCTGAAGGACGAATCCAACAAATATTATTCAACAGGCTCACTATTGTCAAAGAAGAAATCAAGGAAATAATTCGAGCCGCTCAACTGGCAAAAGGTAAAATAATTAATACAAATTTATTAGACAAAGTAGAAATCGGACGGTTAGTGGCGGAAATCGAAACACTTCCATACTCAAATGAAGTAGAGGCAATAGAGTACGCGGAACCGATGATGCTTGTAAAAGATTCTACCATCTTATATGTAATATCGATACCTAAGACAAGCAGCCAGGAATATAATCAAGAGCTCCTCATTAACCAACACGAATTATTTGGAATCATTGGAGCATGCAACTCTTTCCGTGAAACCACCATTTGCGAGATGAACCACATAAAGGAGATAAAGAGCGACCATTGCATCAGTCAGCTAATAAAAGGAACGCACGCTAAATGTGATTACAGATTTAACAAAAACCAAATAATCGAGGCCTTGAACGAAAATACCATCTATCTAAGCAATTTTAATGGGTCCGTTAGTAATAACAACACGAACAAACAACTGAAAGGAAACTTCCTAATACAATATAACAACGAAATCATAAAAATCGACAACCAAACATTCACCAACCAAGAAATTAGAACCTCCCAAGTCCTACCATCAGTACTCCAGCCCAATATAACGGAAAAAGGCATGAAAATCGACACAGAATACCTCCACGATTTACACATAAACAACGTAAAGCATCTTCAAAATCTATTCGCAAAGCATAAAATATCAGGATTTATGGACCTTGGAGTTATAGCTGTGATTTGTATAGCTATATTTATCTTCTCAATCAAAAAGACCAGTCAGCAGTATAAAATAAGGAGGAACAGATCAACTCATCAACCAGAACCCATCAAACAAATCGAGATTCATCCAATTAACTTGGAATTCTGATCCACGGGTCGTGGATCTTTAAAGAGGGAGGAGTTAACGATAAGGAACATCCGGCCTGGTTATAAAAATGCCGAATCTTTACAACGTGCCTTTAGATTTGCAACGTGCCACTTAATTCACATCAGCGAAACATCAAGTTGCACGAGTATCCGGCATAATTACAAGAAATTGGATTATTTTATTTTGCTTACTATAAATTTATTAATATAAAAAATTATTAACATAAAAAATTTGCTTACTGCAAATTTTTGAATATAGAAACTTTTGTTAGATTTAAGTTTTTAGTTTTAGTTTGGAATTGTAACAATAAAGATTAAAATAAATTTCATTTTTTTTAATCGCTCCGAATTAAAATTCGTAACTTATATATATATATATATATATATATATATATATATATATATATATATATATATATATATATATATATATATATATATATATATATATATATATATATATATATATATATATATATATATATATATATATATATATATATATATATATATATATATATATATATATATATATATATATATATATATATATATATATATATATATATATATATATATATATATATATATATATATATATATATATATATATATATATATATATATATATATATATATATATATATATATATATATATATATATATATATATATATATATATATATATATATATATATATATATATATATATATATATATATATATATATATATATATATATATATATATATATATATATATATATATATATATATATATATATATATATATATATATATATATATATATATATATATATATATATATATATATATATATATATATATATATATATATATATATATATATATATATATATATATATATATATATATATATATATATATATATATATATATATATATATATAAGTATAATAAACATTTAATTGGTGCATATACATATATATATTTTTTGGAATAATGGGCAGAGTACAACCGAAACTCCTACTAAAAAATAACGAATGTCATAAATACTAGTCATTATCCGAGTTATTTTGTAGCTATAAATTAGATCATAAAACGTTGGGTGTTGCCATCTCCATTCATGGCATGCACATCTCAAAATTATATCGACCATTTCCTCTCCACTTAGCAATTTTAATCCTTTAAACATCTCATCGATAATTTTTTGTAGGCGTACCATAGTTGACTTTTTTTTAAACAGAGAACAACCAAATTATATTCGAGTACAAAAAATATAATGCACGACTGCAAACGAAAAATAGCGAAGATTGGAAATTTAACTTCGCTAGGTTAAGAGAAATTTATAAAACTGTATATGGTAATTTTCGGATGCGGCATCAATAACAATTAATTTTAAGTTTGAAACGCAGTAAATATTAATGTTCATTGTTGCTGCAATATTGGATACATTTTAGTAGGTATTTCCGTTGCACTCCTCCCACTGTTGCTAAGTATCATCAAATCAGCTATGCTATACACAATTTTGGTTTCTGGATTCAAACTACTGCGCAATAGATTTTATTTTTTAATTTAAACCCTTATTTTAAATTAAATCATTAAATTTTCTTGTCTTGTTTTATTCTGTTCTCTCGAAAATAAAATTTAAACAATAATCTACATCTCAAAAATGTTCGTAAATTTTTTTATTTTCATTTCAAATTTTTTCATTTCGGATTTACGGTCAAAATTTTAACGTCGCAGCTGCGTAATAAAATTTTTGTCCGTGAATCCGAAATGAAAAAAATTGAAATGAAAATAAAAAAATTTACGGAGATTTTTGAGATGTAGATTTTTGTTTAAATTTTGTTTTCGAGAGAAAAGAATAAAACAAGACAAAAAAATTTAATGATTTAATTTAAAATAAGGTATTAGAATTTAATTTGAATTATAGATGGAAGGTTTGTAAGAATCGCAACAATCAGTTTCGAACTTAATGAGATTATTGATTTGAAAAAATCAGTCATCTCATCAGGCCGCGGCGACTGACGTTGATATTTTTACATAGTAATATTGTCCATATATATAGAACAATACCATGTATATGTACCACTAGCGAATTACTTCCTAGTCTACAGAATTCGATTCTTTCATATTCTCCCATCTATATTTCATTTTTAACAATTAACTTTTTCGTTGTGTACGAATTACATTTTATATTTTACGTTGTTGTTGTATTTATTGTAATGGTTTTTTGTTGTGATTGTTCCGTACATTGGTCTATTTCAGTATATCTCGAATTAAATACACAATCGTAGGAAATTCTTCCATTTGGCGTCAAATCTGTGTGACAACGACTATGATGATTCATACTTACTTAGACACAATCAACTTCCCAACCACCCCATACTTTTTCTTTCCTTTAACGCTGGATCGCGGATAAATTAGAATTTAATTTGAATTATAGATGGAAGGTTTGTAAGAATCGCAACAATCAGTTTCGAACTTAATGAGATTATTGATTTGAAAAAATCAGTCATCTCATCAGGCCGCGGCGACTGACGTTGATATTTTACATAGTAATATTGTCCATATATATAGAACAATACCATGTATATGTACCACTAGCGAATTACTTCCTAGTCTACAGAATTCGATTCTTTCATATTCTCCCATCTATATTTCATTTTTAACAATTAACTTTTTCGTTGTGTACGAATTACATTTTATATTTTACGTTGTTGTTGTATTTATTGTAATGGTTTTTTGTTGTGATTGTTCCGTACATTGGTCTATTTCAGTATATCTCGAATTAAATACACAATCGTAGGAAATTCTTCCATTTGGCGTCAAATCTGTGTGACAACGACTATGATGATTCATACTTACTTAGACACAATCAACTTCCCAACCACCCCATACTTTTTCTTTCCTTTAACGCTGGATCGCGGATAAATTAGAATTTAATTTGAATTATAGATGGAAGGTTTGTAAGAATCGCAACAATCAGTTTCGAACTTAATGAGATTATTGATTTGAAAAAATCAGTCATCTCATCAGGCCGCGGCGACTGACGTTGATATTTTACATAGTAATATTGTCCATATATATAGAACAATACCATGTATATGTACCACTAGCGAATTACTTCCTAGTCTACAGAATTCGATTCTTTCATATTCTCCCATCTATATTTCATTTTTAACAATTAACTTTTTCGTTGTGTACGAATTACATTTTATATTTTACGTTGTTGTTGTATTTATTGTAATGGTTTTTTGTTGTGATTGTTCCGTACATTGGTCTATTTCAGTATATCTCGAATTAAATACACAATCGTAGGAAATTCTAAAATAAAAAAAAAAAAAAAAAAAAAAAAAAATTTAAAATAAGGGTTTAAATTAAAAATTAAAATCTATTGCGCAGTAGTTTGAATCCAGAAACCAAAATTGTGTGTAGCATCGCTGAATTAATATAACTAGCACAAACCGTTTTTAACATAATATATATACCGTAGTTGTCATATGTATAAATATATAATACATGGGAGTCGATTTTGTTCAAAATTGGACAAGTTGACGAAATAACCGCAAGTATATAAGTAGTTGGGGTATGTGTGTTTGTGTTAGTGTGAATGTGCGGCATTTAATTTTTTTTGGATATGACATTTCTAGATATCATTTCCATTTATAATTTAAACTGTGAAAATGCAATGCAAATATGCTTTAAATAAAATTTAATTTATTTAATTTTAGTTTTAATTCAATTTCTATTCTGTGTTTCTGTGAAAACAAAGCATTTATTCGACATCGCATAGAAGAAAAAAAAAATTAAATATGTGTAATTAAATTTTTTTTTCTTAACACATTGACGCACGCTTTCTAAATGTGTGTGCTACTGAGGAACACATTTGATATTTTTTATAATTACAATAATAATTAGTTGCGGAAAGGAATGTATTTTGATAATTGAAAAATATGTCGAGTTATTCCTTAAAAAAAGAAAGATTTTTGCGCGAACGTATTAAAAAACGAAAAACTTGTATGACTGCTATATGTGATTTGCGCGAATGTGTTAACTCACCACTCAAATACTTGGTTAGATGTCAAAACAGCGAAACAGGTGTTGAGTTGCTGAAACTACCATTATATTTTACCGATTGTTGTCGTAAGTTTAAATACGATAATATTAGATTACAAGCACTTTCTGTAAAATCATATTCGTAACGCAGCTTTGACACTAACAAAAAATGATCTACCTTGTCAAACGCTTTGGAGAAGTCTAACAAAACTAATATACCAACATTACCATCTTCAATACCAGAAGTAATGTCATCAACGACCTTCAAAAGCGCTGTAGTAGTACTATGCTTCGTACGAAATCCCGACTGATACTTGCTTAGTAAATTTTCTTTAGATATAAATGTGGAAATTTGAGATTTAATTATCTTTTCAAATATTTTTGACAATATTGGTAAAATGCTAATCGGGCGAAAATCATTTACAATAACTGGGTGGCGTATTTTAGGAATTGGAGTAATCAGAGCAATTTTCCATGCATCTGAGAACACAGATTTAGTAAGGCCTGAATTCAATACGTATGTTAAGTAGGGCGACAAGACTGGCAATAATAGCTTAACAAAACTTCGGATTATTCCGTCCGCTCCAACAGCGTTTGATTTAATTTTACCCAGTTGAATACATACTTCATCTACCGAAACATTATGAAAATAGAAGGCACTTTCGTCTGAACTATAGTGTAGTGCATTTTGATTGAAATGTCCACTACTTCGTACAAATACCGAACCAAAATATTCGTTAAACTCACTAGGACTGATTTCACAATCGGGTTCAGAAACGAGTTAAAAACTCGGTTGCTGAATCGTTCTTTATAAAATTGTCTTTTAGATGTTTTGATCATTCCATTTACTTTATTTCTTGCTCTGGTATATTCAAGCCGATTAGATTCAGTTTTATGACTTCCAGTTTTCATGTAAGCAATCACGAATATTACGATACCGCAGAATTACAGAACTGAAATGATAGCTTGACACATCACGTCTTACCAGAACTCTCTTAAGAGGTGCAAAGCTATCAAGGAGGTGTAGTATAAAATGATTGAGAACGGACAGTTGATCATTAACATCACACAGACAATAGAGTCGGGACCAATTTAAGGAGTAAGCAGCACTAAGTAACTGATCATTATCGATGTTTCGTAAGTCACTTATGAACCGATATTGTTTTCTTTCATTTCCAATAACTGAAAAAGCATAAGACCCATAGATCATGTCATGACTAGTAGCAACGCCCGGCACAGATATTTGAGTGAATCTTTTAATATTGGCTGGGCAGTTAGTAAATGCCAAGTCAATTAGAGTAGATGAATTTCCCACAAAATTAGTGGCTTCCTTTGATATTAAACAAAGGCCACAAGATGACATCAAAGATTCTAGTCTCTTAGTTGCAGACGTTGCAACCAGACAATCCACATTAAAATCCCCCACAATAATAACTTCATCATACATAACCATAATATCATTCAGAAGAGTTTCCAGTTCATTGATGATATCTAATTAAGGTGGGCTATAAACTAAACCCACGACAACCTTCTGATTAGATTGGTTTGTGATTTCAATAAACATTACATCAAAATAAGCATCACGAGCATTAGTATATATAATTTTAGAGCTTAATTTATTATTAATGTTTGTAGCAACACCACCACCACGCCGATTTGCACGATCTTTACGAAATAATGTATAATTGTCCAATTGAAAATGCTGATTGCAGGTTTCAGAAATACCTATTATATATATCGGAACAATTATACATAACGGAATATCTTTAACAATCAATTTCAGCTCATCAAAGTTGGCCACTAGACTGCCAGGGTTTAAATGGCAAAAATTAAAAAAATGATCATTATTAGGTAATGAAGACTTCAACACAATGTTTCTTAAGTCCAAGAAACATGGAACAATGTTACAGCTATCCATCATTGCTAACTTGCTAACTCTAAAGGTTAAAAGTACTGACGATGGACAAGCTCATTAACATATTATGATTTGAGAAGGGAAGAATATGAATGGGGTATAATAGTTTACCGAAATTTAGGAATAATAACAATTTAAATAATAACAATAACAAAAATAATAATAATAATAATAATCATAATATTATATGCCTTCTAAATCTTCAAATAATTTTTAACTCCAATTAAGGTAAATATGTACCTTTGTTATAACATACCTACTAAAGTTTTTATATAAAACATATAGAAATTTGACATAATCAATTTCATATCACCAGTTTTATTCTAAATCTTTTCATAATTTCTGCAATATGTTGGTCATATTCCAGAAATTAATGAAAAGATAGCTCTAGATTCATAATCGATTAAAATATTACATCTTTTCATATGAAAATCGCGGATAGCGTGAATGCTCAAAAATTATATACGAGAGCTCTACGGCTCATTTCGAAATTGCATTAAGTGATTTCAATTCCGTAATGTATCCCCTTTCGAACCTATATAGTCACTATGGGAGCCAATCTCTGAGATTTGTGTAATTTACCATAAGCTACAACGACATTTTTCATATGAAAATCGCGGATAGCGTGAATGCTCAAAAATTATATACGAGAGCTCTACGGCTCATTTCGAAATTGCATTAAGTGATTTCAATTCCGTAATGTATCCCCTTTCGAACCTATATAGTCACTATGGGAGCCAATCTCTGAGATTTGTGAAATTTACCATAAGCTACAACGACATTTTTTCATATGAAAATCGCGGATAGCGTGAATGTTCAAAAATTATATACGAGAGCTCTACGGCTCATTTCGAAATTGCATTAAGTGATTTCAATTCCGTAATGTATCCCCTTTCGAACCTATATAGTCACTATGGGAGCCAATCTCTGAGATTTGTGAAATTTACCATAAGCTACAACGACATTTTTTCATATAAAAATCGCGGATAGCGTGAATGTTCAAAAATTATATACGAGAGCTCTACGGCTCATTTCGAAATGGCATTAGGTGATTTCAATTTCGTAATGTATCCCTTTTCAAACCTATATAGTCACTATGGGAGCCAATCTCTGAGATTTGTGAAATTTACCATAAGCTACAACGACATTTTTTCATATGAAAATCGCAGATAGCGTGAATGTTCAAAAATTATATACGAGAGTCCTACGGCTCATTTCGAAATGGCATTAGGTGATTTCAATTCCGTAATGTATCCCCTTTCGAACCTATATAGTCACTATGGGAGCCAATCTCTGAGATTTGTGAAATTTACCATAAGCTACAACGACATTTTTTCATATGAAAATCGCGGATAGCGTGAATGTTCAAAAATTATATACGAGAGCTCTACGGCTCATTTCGAAATTGCATTAAGTGATTTCAATTCCGTAATGTATCCCCTTTCGAACCTATATAGTCACTATGGGAGCCAATCTCTGAGATTTGTGAAATTTACCATAAGCTACAACGACATTTTTTCATATGAAAATCGCGGATAGCGTGAATGTTCAAAAATTATATACGAGAGCCCTACGGCTCATTTCGAAATGGCATTAGGTGATTTCAATTCCGTAATGTATCCCCTTTCGAACCTATATAGTCACTATGGGAGCCAATCTCTGAGATTTGTGAAACTTACCATAAGCTACAACGACATTTTTTCATACAAAAGTTTATATATATTCTTGATGATTAAACCTCCTAAAAGTTTAATATGTGTGTACATATATGAAATACAAAAATTTGATCTTTTTTATAAACTAAAATTTTTTTGTATTTACATTTTTTAGAAATGTTCACGTGTACAAATATTTACCCAAAATCGAAATTATGTGTAAAAAAATTATTTTTGGACACTCGCGTAAATTTCTGTCCAAATTAAAAAAGTGTCCAAAAAATAAAAAGTGTCCAAAAACTTCACACCGGTATAAAACTTTGGTGCTTAAATGTAGAAAATTTTGATCAATTGTGAAAAGTTACGAATTTTTGAGTAATTTAGAGTTTAGATTTGATTAAAACATTGCCCAGTTTCTCAGTAATCGACGATTGAACTTTTGAGTAATTTTCAGCTTCAAATCGATAGGTTCGATTACAAAATATAATCGAATTTCAAAATACGATACTTCCAATAACCACGCTTTCTATATGTAACCTACCGTTAGTTTCTTGCTAAACATATTACTCACGAATTTACTTTCTACCAACGCCACAACTTCTAGAGGCACGAGTTCGAAGTTAATTTTCTGATCAGCAATCGTTCACAACCACATCTTCGTACTCAAATTGCGCGCATCAATTCAAATCAAGAAAACGAAACTTCTCTAAATAGACTAGGCAGCCTCACAACGACTACTGCAAGAAAACACTCCAACTGACTGTGTAGAAGAACAAACTGTGTAACGCGTTGGTGTTTTGGTGCACATGCTTGCTTCTATTTTGTTTCCTGAGTGCTCAGGGATGACAGGGTTCAAATAATAAAATAACACCAACCACATTACTACCAAACTATCATGTGCGCAAATTCATATTTCTGTCGTTACCACATTTGTAAACGCAACCATCGTTCGTCATGATACTTCCCCATTGTAATTACACGCTTAAGCACGCATTTTGATTAGCAAACGCACGAATTTTTAATATTTATACCATACATATTTATTTATTATAAATTAAACTTTTAGTAACATTAACATATAATTTTCGAGTTATATTTTATCATCTTAACTCTACCGATTCGTGAACGATCTTCATCAACAACAAAAAAAACAATTATTATTTTATCTAATGGTTGTCGTTGATTATCGAACGGTGCTTAAAAAAAAACCAATGAAAAACGGACCTCTAATGAACAGCGTAAAACGTTATGATCGGACCCGAATACGTTACGTCAAAAGATTTTATTTAAATAATTATGCTATTTAAGAAAATGGTAGGGAAATCTACACCTTTTTGATACAAAAAAAACAAATAAATATAATAACTGAGAGACTTACCAATCAACCACCGGAGCGCTCTGGAACGTTGAGGCAGCTTCGAGCAACCTGGACTCGTAAAAATTAAACCTAGAATTTATTTTTTTTTTACAAAAAGAAAATTTCACTACCAGAAAAATTTCGTTTTAATTTTTTTTTTTCAACCGAAAACTATAAATTACGTATTCGCGATACTAGAGGTTTGATCTTAGATTTAATTTTTAAAACACTTAAGACAACTGATATATAACTATACACTCAATGATTCGCTCGTTGGGCGATTTCTTTTTTTTCAAATTACTACTTTTGAATATACTCTGCACAACTATTTTAGCACAACCACATATGTATAACAGTCAATCCCATAAGAGATTGCGGCGCTCGTCCTTGGGCCTTATCCAAAACGGCCATAAACGTGGTCACAATCCACGGAAATACTTTGACGTGGTTGTTTGGTGGCTCCAATGTATTTATATGCTTCCGTTTATTAATACGGCCTTGCCAATCGCAATTCTACAGAAGGAAACACATTTTTTTTTTTTTTTAGTTTTATGTGTTAAAAAACAACGGATAGTTACCTATGCCGGTCGTTATATTCCGATTGGTAATACAGCTGGTCTACACTTAAGTATAAGTCCCTAACTGATTTGATCTATGGCACCTTATTTTTCTTTAATTTATTTGGTTACTGAAACCACTTGCTAAACAACAATATCACTATAGTAGACAAATACGCCACCGCGTGCAGTTACCAAATGAATTATAAAGTTGCTGTATTTTGTTTTTTTCAAGCAAACACATAATCGGGCGGCTACAGCTAGTTAAGACGAACGAGACAACCATATTCGATGTGAGCGAACGAACATGAACATTATAAGCACTGAACATTTTTTTTTTGTCACTACAGTCGATCAAATAACATTTCAGGTTGAAATACTTTTATCTAGCCTTCCTTTAGGGGCATCATGACAAACCGGTAAGAATGAAGTAACCGCTTTTCTCGGAGTGAGCATTTAGGAATTACACGTAAAGAGAGCCGTTTGTTACAACTGACATGGCACAAACAACAAGTGCTTATAAAATTCGAATAGTGAGAGTTACAAATGGACACAATCACAGTCCTAACCCACAGCGATTAACCAACATCATTGCATCAGGCTGATATCATTGTGACATGGAATATCACCACCCATCTTTCGATGATATGCGATGCGTCATATGAAATATGAAAAATTATAAGGCACCTGCGATGGAGATGGCATCTGCAATGAAATTGTAACGGAACTATGGTGAAATAGCCCCGTTAACAGAAATTGCGGAATCTTGAGTCCCGTAGCAGCCATTAACCCGCTAGCTGAAGTCGGCGTGGGAGTGAGTCACGGGAGATTCCACAACATTATTCAGCTGCTTTTTAAAAAAAAATCAAAACATATCAAGAGAAAAACAAATACTCGAGCACTACCGATTTCTCCCCATTCAGACCCTCTTACTACCCCTTTTTAAAACACCAACTTTAAATCATTATAAATTCTATAATTTATTTAAAGAACCGTAAAACGGGCATATTAAGAGATAATTTTGACAATTGATACGATTTTAATGCAAGTGATGACAATTTCGCACATTCAACTAAATTAATTTACTAAAATAAACAATTTAATAACAATATCACTTACCACACACCGAACGGTAAAGCGCTTCACTGAGGCGATGGTAAAGATGTATCTAAATACCTACGTAGATCAAGATTAAGTAGTTTAATTTAGTTCAATTTTCTTAGAAATTGTAACCACTGAAATTATTTACACTACCTACACTAAGCAAATATATTAGCACTAGATATTTTAATAATTTTAGAAACTTAACGAAATTAAATTGCTAACTTAATTAAAGCTTAAATAAAAGTACACTTAAAAATATTATCTGAATTATTAAGAAAATGTATGTTACATAAGTGTACCTGTAAAGGTACAACCACACTTATAATTAATTAATTACTATCGCTAATCGCTAATGACACTTAATTAAAATTAAACTTCATCTAAAAAGAAACTTCCTCGTTTGAGGCGTATAATTATTGAGTGGTGAATGCTTATGTATTTCCGTAAATGAAGCGTTTATCATCGGGGCAGATGATGCGTTTTGGGTGAAACTGTATTTTAGGTGGGGTTCTTTTAAATCAAGACGGTGGCGTGGATATAGATGTACAAGGTCACACCACCGTCATCAAGCCACCGGACTAATGGTATATACGATTACGGTCACAGCCTTTCCACTCCAATTGTAACCGATCGAGCGGGCTGTATTCGCCACAGATTCCCAAGACGGCTGGTTTTAGGCAACTTATTGTACTTGTTACACGATCACACAATTCGAGATCATGCTTTAACTAAAAGAAATTATTTAAGAGAACAATAATTTAAGGATGCGCTTGGTTTACCTTGTTAACCGTCAACCTCACCTTATCGTGGTTTTTATTACCGCGTAATTACGTGAACGTTGTAAATAAATATGGACCAGGTTTAAATCGGTAACTGGTGGATTACACAAGGCACTGTACTATGTAGTAAAATACTAAAATTAATTAAGATTCTACACAGATAAAATACACAATAACAAACAAACCGTCACTTCAATTGTAAATTTTTGTTTCTGTTTTGTATTTTTTTTTTGTTTAGCCACTACCTAATTATAACGTTGAAAGATGGGACACAACTAATTTTCTTATTCGTTCATCATCTATGTACGTTTTTGATGAATAAATTGAATTTGGATGAATTTTATAGCAAGGGCCATAAAGCTATTTGCACATAATTCATCATCTACATAGTAGGAAAAATTAGGACTTTGCCTCGCTAAGTCGTTACAAATCAAAGTACTCATGAAACCTCTGAGCATCATTTCGTTTCAAAATGCTCAAGAGCGGCGGCAATTATAATATAATATTTTAAATATAACCTTACATCGTGCCCCTCAAACAAGTTCTCGCGACATAGTCCCTCTCAAAGAAGGCGGCACACCTACGAAATGATGAATGAGCTTAAATACTACTTCCCAAAGATGTGCAAAACTATGCAGAAATAACAACGCCGATTGCAGCGGATCACTCTAGGCTGACATTAATATCGCGCAAACAAAATTAAATACCTACAAAGTTCTGGTAAGACTTTAAGTATCGAGTCTTGGACGCTAACAACATGGGACAGCCAAAATCTGACCGTTTTGTTATCGCAAATTAGTACGTATGATGCGCTAAAGGCCGATTTATATTATCCGTTCCTTTCAGTTCGCACGTAACGTGTCAGACAAAAAAAAAGATTGTTACATGTATTTTCTATAGGAGTATTTATATAGAAAATACATGTAACAATCTTTTTTTTTGTCTGACACGTTACGTGCAGGAACTGAAAGGAACGGATAATATAAATCGACCCTAAATCGAGCGGTGCCAGATAATCATGCCTCTCAATTGTAAAACTTAGAATATATCGTAATGTTTTAATCTTCTTCTTTGTTCGTTCTGATCGAACATCTTAGTTTAAGTACACTATAGATTGAGAAGGCGTTACCTTTTTTCATAAACAGTTTCAATGAAAGAGGATATGGAAGAGACGGTAATCAGTTAGTAATGCTTCGGTACATTTGTTGAATATGACAAACCAAAGATGATAGCTCGAGCTGCTGTTGATTAAGTAATAGTAACACTAATTTATAACAAACTCATTTATTTATTTCACTATTATGTAGCGACTGTGATCCACTTTAATTTATCTTACCGACTACAAAATTACTGAAAGCAGGTTAAAAAATTGAAAATTGCTAAGAGGACCGAACTGCCAAAAAAATAATTCAAATTTAGTACACTACCCAAAATCAACAAATAACCCTGAGTTCAGAGACATCTAAACTAAATTTTACCTAGTTTGGAAACCCTAAAAGCATAAGCTTAACCATATAAAAAAGATAATCCATCTAGCGAATAAATGTTGATACCTTTATTGGCCATTTTGAATATTTTTTGTTTTTTTTTTTTATTTTTTAGTTAAGCATCAACCACGCGTCAAGAACAAGAATATTTATTATGTGTTGTGTGTAAATCAAGTTTTTTATTCTATTATGAAGTAAAATTAGAAATATTTTTGTATACAAATATATATCATGAATTAGTATTTTGTTTTATTATTTAAATAAAGTTAGTTATTGTGGCGTATTTGTGTAATTCAAAAGAATTTGTAAAATATTTTTTTTAATGGCTTCAAATTCGTGTTTCTGTGTAAAACTGTGAAGTGGTGATTGAAAATGTGGTGGTGATTAAATTTATATACAAATTAATTTTATATAGTAAAATTTTAAGTGAAATCAACAAAAAATTATTTATTTTATTTATTTTTAGTTATTGATATTGTAAAATTGATCAAAAAACTTGTATATAAAGTAATTTTTAATCATTATTTTATTGTGTGATATTCGAGGTGAATATATATTTACTATGTGTGTATGAAATTGTATACATATACAGAAAGGGACTTCCAAACTAAACACAACAATACAAAACAATTAAAATGGTTCCAAAAATGTTTAAAATATTTTTTAAAAATATTTTACTAAAACTATCAATTTAACTACGCTATTTAACTATGGATTAATTATATAAAGTTTATCAGTAAATATTTTCATACAAATGTATTTAAAGATCTGGAATTTACATTATTTTTCCGGTAAGAAAAGTGTTCTCCATTTTTTACTTTTTTGTGCATGTTTTTTGTGAGTATGAATATATGTAACAAAAGACGAAAACAATCGAAATTCCTAAGAGACAAAATATCAAAGGAAGTATGTCAATGTGTGTGCATGTGTGTAGGTTCAATTATAGCTTTTGGATTTATTTTAAATACCTGAGGTAGTGTGGCTGCACAATTTACTATACATATGGCCCGCAACAGTTGAAAACTATAACGGGTATATCCATGGATTTTCATGTACTATTAATTACCTACTCAGCTTTTGTGAGGAATTTTTCTGGTGTATTATAATGAAAAACTGGTTTTATTTTATGTCTAATTTTTTTGTGTGTATGTATTAACAGTGGCTGGTAGCATTTTATACTCGTTCCACCAGGTATCGTATACGAATTAGTGGTTTTATCGTAACAGGGGGTAAATGATTAAATGGGGGTGGTTAAATGCGCATGCGATAAATTTAATTGCGCTGATTTTATTTGTTTTGATCGTCGTAGCAGGTTCATCTCATACGACTAGCCACCCCATTAGTGTAGTAATTATTTCGTCTAATAACATATGACCACAACAAAACGATCAATAGTCTGAAGTTCTATATATTTTGTTCCAGGTTTGAAAACGGCAAATAGCCATTTATACGCTCAAACACAATAAGCAGCCTACCTACGACTGACAGGATAAAAATGATAAACTTAGCGCTGCTACATCATTATAATTGGGGTAGACGTCGGAAACGATGGTATCGTCGAAGTTTTGGTGGTTCATCTTTACGATTAAATTATAGTATTGTAGAAGTTACAGTTATTTTTAATATAATTTTATTATTATGTTTAAAACCATCAAATGCAATAGGTAAGTAGATTTATGGAGGATGTGTTTTAACAAAATGTGCCTGATTTCTTAGGAAGAGTGACATGTCTTGACAGTAATTTATTTTGACATTCAACAGTTTGATTATATAAAGTATAGTCAGAAATTGGAAGTCGTTTAATTTAGTCAGACGAATCACGGGCACTACCACATAAATAATTTTCACATATTCTAATCGCGTCCTGATTCTTTCATTTATAGCGCCCAAATATGAGACAGCATATGCATGCGAAGGTAAAACATTAGCGATAGAATGTGAGAATGGTAATTTAATTAATTTAATTCGAGCAAATTATGGTCGATTTTCAATCACAATTTGCAACGATCATGGGAACACCGATTGGAGCGTAAACTGTATGTCACCAAAAAGTTTACGCGTTTTACATTCAAAATGCGCCCATAAACAAAATTGTAGTGTATTAGCAAGTACGAATATGTTTGGTGATCCTTGTCCTGGTACGCATAAATATTTGGAGGCGCATTATTTATGCTTGTCGGAAGCATCACAGCAAACGACAACAACAAATACACCTACAACAAACCGTTTAAATCCACCCTGGATTTTAACATCGCAACCAAGTATATGGAGTACATCAACGGTACGGTATCAAACAACTTCCCGTATTGTACATTTACAAACAGTTAACACGCAGAACACGACAAAAACAGTGCCGGTAACCGTTACAACAAATACGAAAATAACTACAACAACACCGTCAAATACTATATCGCGTAATAAAGATCCTGTCGTGCAGCCAGCAACACCAAAGCCTAATGTTACGTCAATTTTACCATCTTCATCCGCATCATCGGCGATATCTACAACTTTACGGATATCATCAACCACACACCCATCAACTGTATATCACTCTCCGGCACCATCGATTCTGACACCTAATTTATTCGACGATATATCAACACAATCTTCGGTGATTGCCAATACAAATACAATTCAGAAAGAAAATTATTTTTGCCAATCACGTATGGCACGAAACCTTTTCTGGAATACAACACGTGTCGGTGAAGTGAACGTTCAACCGTGCCCCGGGGGTGCTACAGGACTTGCAAAATGGCGTTGTGTATTCGATAAGATCGTAGAAACTGTTCCAACTAGTAACGCGAATAGTGATACATCGCCGGCTGATGAAAATTTTATAAAAATGAAACCAGTTTGGCAATTTCAAACGCCAGATTTAACTTTATGCCGTAGTCTTTGGCTGAACAGTTTAGAAATTCGTGTTAAGCAACGTGATTCTTCATTAATTTCGATAGCAAATGATTTGTCTCAGGTGACCAGTAGTAAAACGTTATATGGTGGTGATATGTTGGTCACGACGAAAATAATACAAACAATGTCGGAAAAAATGACGTACGATATAGAAACATTTCCAGATCAGCGGCAGCGCGAGGCAATTGTATACGAATTATTATTAGGCGTTGTTAAAACGGGTAGTAATCTATTGGATCAATCTCAGCATTTATCGTGGTTGGATTTAAGTTTTGAGGATCAGATGCGAGTGGCAACATCTCTATTAACGGGGCTTGAAGATAATGCATTTTTATTGGCGGATACTATAGTGCGCGAGCGGAACGTCGTCCAGAAAGTTAAAAATATTTGTAAAAACTTTTTCAGGTTTTATGAAATGGCTGATTTTAATTAAAACATTTTAATTTTTTTTATAGTGTTATCCGTTCGGGTTTTGGAAACTCGTAATATTGTGGGTAATGAAATTTTTCCTGATTCGAACGTGGAACAATGGAATGTGAGCGATGATCGTATTGAACTACCACGAGGCGCTCTAATCGAAAATAGTGATGGCGGCCTCGTTCGTATAGTATTTGTAGCATTTGATAGGCTTGAATCAATTCTACGGCCAACCAATATAATGTGGAGCGATAGTCCAACTCACAATAATAATAAATGTGAGTTGAAACTAGTAACATTTAACTATGATATTATTACGAAACATAATGTTGTTTATTAAAATTCATTTTTATATTATTTACAGATTCCAAGAATAATTCATTGGAAATATATACCATCGATGGAACGCAACCTCCTTATGTTAAAAAACGTATACTCAATAGTAAAGTGATATCTGCTAGCTTGGGCAAAGGCAGGCATATACAATTGTCACAACCAATTCGATTGGTTTTAAAACATTTAAAAACTGAAAATGTAACAAATCCTTCGTGTGTATTCTGGAATTATATTGATCAGTAAGTACATTTTAATAACTTTGGTTTATATTTATATATTAATTTAGTTTGATTCGATTTGTAGTTTTTTCTTAATACTAGAAAATATTTACTCGTCTTCATAAAAAGAGTTAAAACAATGAGTTACAAGAACATAAAAACTTCAACACTAAGGTCGTAGTTTACATTCTCATGAAAATCATTGTCTAGAGTACAGTGTCTAGTGAGAATGCCAAATAAAGGCAAATGCCCTAAGAACTGAGTTCTTTCTTGACAAATCTTAGATAAAGTAGAGATTCCAAGTTGCCCTGTCTTGCCTTGAAGCCTCGAGAAGAGCTGGTTTAGTTGTCCTTAATCTAGCTAATATTTAATGGATGCCTCTATGGTCGGACAATGTTGTATTAATATTCATATTATAAATAATATTTGTTTTGTGATTTTATTACGATTACTACATTTGTTGTGAAAATTGTGAATGTGCAGCGGAAACTTGTCGTTTGCTTGTGGAAATTTACAGTGAGCATGCTCCATCGAATACAACGTGCAAAGAATGGTTTCGACGGTTTAAAAATTGAAGATGCTGAATTGGAAAATTATTGGCTAAAGATTCTTCTTAAACACAATCAGAATTGGCTGTAGCATTAAATGTTGATCGATCAACCGTTGCAAAATCTTGACAAACAATCGGAATAGTTCTAAACGCTAGCAACTGCCTTCCACATGAAGTAAAAGAAAGAGACCTCGGAAGTTCGAATAACCAAAAAATGGATTAATTATGAGAATCCCAAACGCAAAGAATCTTGGGTGAAGCCTGGCGAAGCGAGATATTCATTGCAATAAGGTGATGCTCTGTATCTGGAGAGATCAGGAAGGGAGGTATAATATTACGAACTGCTGGAATCACGTGAAACTATTTAAGAGGATGTCTACCGACGACGGGTTGGGCTCGTTTTTTTTCGACTTTCAAAATCCCGACTTTCAAACGCCCGATTTCGGCCGCGGGCCGGAATTTTTGAAATGCAATAATTGTAGAGGCTAACGGCTTCGATAACTCGGCTTTAGATTTGAAGTTTAGGGGACGTAGGAGGCAGGATTAGCAAATATGTCGTGCCGCGCGTAGGAGCGGATTATATAGAATCTTCACTCTAGTAGGTAGTTATAAAAAATATTTTATTTTGTCGTGATTTTAATGGTTTAGCAAAGGGGGGATTTTTTTTGTCGAGATTTTGATAATTCGGTCTTTTGTGATTCGAGATTGTGAGCCGACCCCACCAACGACAACTAATACGTTTGAAGCGAGCTGTAGAGGAAAAACGACCAGAATGGATGAATAGACACAACAAATTAATTTTTCAGCACCACAATGCAAAACCAAATGTTGCAAACGTTGTGAAAAATTATTTAAAACGACAGGACTGGGAAGTTCTACCCCACCCGCCGTGTTCACCAGACATAGATCCTTCAGTGTACTACTTCTTCCGACCAATGGATACCGGCTCCTAAGAGATTTGTTAGTTCGTGGAACAATGTTGATTCGAATTGTGTTCCTTGGTATGTCGTGATAAAGGGAGGTACATCATATCTACAGATATACTCATTGTAAAGATTTTACTTGCGGTTTTTGAGGTCATTCCTCGAATTGTTGAAGCTTCTGGTCAACGGGTAAATCGTTCGATTATCGATAGCCATTCAATTGGAGCAGAAGACCAATAAGGTCCATCTGGATGTGTTCAATCTGCCATTTGGTAGCATGAATTTACCACGGTTTTTTACGGTTGCGTTGTTTTGTTTCGAGACAGTTCCAACTTTCAACTACAATGAAAGTGCTGGTAGCTGCGGATGTGCCAGAAAAGAGAAGTTTCTTCTGGTTTTGTCTTTCTTAAGTAATGTCGCCAAATTCCTGTGAATTGGTGGTAACAGTTCGGCCAAACGTGGTATAACGCGGTGGTAATAGTTCATACTAACGATTTCCTGCATTTTGCGGATTGATGTTGGTTCTAAAGAGTTTGAAATGACATCAACCGGTCTTTCGACTGGAGGATGAATTCTTTCGAAATCATATAGCTCAAGAAGTCGAGTGGCATCACGCCATCAAATGCAGAGACTTTTTAATACTGACTAGAGAGATGGTCACTGTGTTCCATCTCGGAGTATGTCTCCGAGCCTTTTATCACTTCGTTGAGGAATCGCTGGAATGCCTGTCTTGAGCTGCGAAAACCATATGGCATTCGAGTAAGCGCAATTTAATGATAGGCCTGAACCAATTTTATTTTCAAGAAAATAGTGGCACCAACTAGTTTCAACGAGAAACTGCATGTGAGGCATGATATATCTATTTGGGGCTTGTGAAACTGTCGAAAGTTTCCACAAGGCTGCCAGTTTTTGTGTTTCTTTTGCACCATAAGTAATGAAGTGTGACTGGTGATAATGAGGGGCAGTAGTTTCCGATATCTGTCACAAACTGAATTTCTGTTTTTGCACCTTTCCGTTCGAGTTTTCGCGGTTTAGCAGAAGGTAATCTACCTTGCGGGACCACAATGAATTACGCTATGCTTCACTGGGCTATTATAATGCGGAGCCTCAGTGAGGGGGAAATTTTTTAAAACAGTGTCGTAATCGTTGTTGACGCTGAAATGTTTTTTGGGATGGCGTATCAAATTCAGCAATGGCCGCCGTTCACAGCGAGGGTAGTCAATGAACCAGAAAATCTTCTGTTTTTTAAACCGGCCACGAAACCATATTTGGGCAAATTTCAGCACCTATAATAGGCCCACATACTGTTGCGCGAATGGAGGAATGTGTGAACGATCGCCTGAGACCGAGATTAACCTTTAAAAGTAACCGAAACTTCAGCCGCCAAATCGATCAGAAATTGTAAGTGATTTTCATAATTGTGAATGAAAAGACGGCGAGACAAACCAATCCCATTGTTTGGTGTAGAGACAGGCTGTCTGTAATCAGCAAAGATTTTCCTGATTAATAAAGTATAAAGTAAGTTATTTTCCTTTAAACATTATAAAAAATGTTTTACTATGCTATTTTGATTTGTTTTATTCGGAGCCAGAACTGGAGCCGAAAATTTTATTGGAGTCGGAGTCAATTTTTAAACTTCGGCTCCAATGCCCGAAGACAGCAGGATTTAGTGGTTTTCCGAAGATATTAGAATCAACTTCTCCATGAGCTACCGGTCGGAAACAACGGTCATAGTAGAAGAGTCTGGAACGAGATGACGATCTCGACCAAATCTGCGTCGATAATTGAAATTCGGTCTATTGTTTGGCGATCGTTTACGTCAGTGTTCGCTGGAGATGTACTAATTGTTGTTGTGTCTTGTCAAGTTGTCGTTACATTGAAACAAGAGCTGATTCACCGTCGGCAGTTGCCTTGCTTGTGGATGGCTGGCTGACTAAAGTAGTTGGGTTGGATGTACTGGATTGAGTACGAACTCAGATTTGGTCGGCGACCGGTACGATTTCCTAAATGTGTAACGACAGTCTTCGAAATTGGCTGCCGTTACCAAAAAAGAAAATATAAAAATATAAGATATTTATAATGTACAATAAACAAAAAAAAAATATGTGTTCGCGAGAGCAAGCCCGGATTTCCGCTGCCAGCTCAGAAGTTCGTTGCTTAGCCGACTCAACACAACTATGTCACTACACTACGAACCACAGGAACTCACTCCAATTCAACTCACCTTCCACTCCATTTCGTCAATTATCGCAATCACTCATGCGCACATAATATAAATATACTATTCGATTTGAATCTGAACATACTTCAAAATCATACATTTTTAAAAAAATAAAGAATAATAATTCAAATATGTAAATCAAAGAGAAAATGGATCAAGCTTATTACTTGTAAAAATCAAATGAAATAAATAATTTCTAATCACCAAAAAAAAATTACACTATAAAAAAAACGAAGGTTACCTTAATATCGTATCCTGGCGGAGAAGCGCTTCCACGACTCAGATACTGCTTCGGTTTAATATGATCAATATGGCTAGGGGAAAAAAACAAAAAAAGTATTTGATTAACTGAGAAATTATAAAAAAAATCTGATTTTATTTGGTACTAAGATTAGTCAAAAGAAAATGAATTACTGTATATCAAGAATACTGAACAAAGGAAAATTGAAATAGAATTATAATGACACAATAAAACCCTCAAAATAAAGGAATTAAATTCAAATATAATACAAAAGAATAAAAAAAGACCAACGACTTAACCAAATACTCAGCTTGATAACGGCTACATCGTTCATGATTGGATCCCCGCTCGCGAATGCTGCTCTATACCTTCACCAATCACCCTTACTTGGATTAGCGGTATCTCCGATCTGCCGGTTACAATGGCACTCGATACAAAAACAAAAATCGCCTCCAAAATCATCCGCCAGACACATACGGTACAATATACTCTCAATTTGTTGCACTTAGTTATTTGGCCATCTTGAAATGTCTTTAAGGCCAAAAAACACTCCCACACACACACTCTGTATGACACCGGATTTTATTTCAACCAGCGTTTCGAGTGTATAACTCTTGAAAGCCAACGCCACCCGAATGGTGGTTGCGTGACGAACAAAAACACTAAAAACACTTTTTATCGAAAAAAACAGCGACGAACTTCTTGAGTTCATTGTACTATCAGCTTATAGGTTTCCAAATATATGTCTGGATATATCTGAGCTACAACCAAAACTATCGCTATTCCACTTTTAGCACTGACTATAGAGATCGGGCACTTGCCAAAAAAACAATTGCTCTGTTTGCATATTATTCACTTCATGCCGCAAGCGATTATCATTGATTGATCTTGATTGACTCACTAAAAAAAAATTTTTATCGGAAAAATTTGGTATTTGTATATATATAAGTACAGCAAAATTCGATAACGTAATCAAAAAAAAACCGTACGATTTGCAGACGTTACATGCACCGATAATGCAAATCATTTTAATCAATATTAAATCGCCTAAAAGTATGCTGTCCCAAATGCATGCCAACCTCGTAGGCGTAACAATAGTTCGGATGGTATAAAATCGCAATCAGATACAGTGTCACGGAAGTTAAGTTGAACGATATACGCGATGCGGTAACTGGAACGCACATTAATGTGCTGCGCCAATATCGCTCGTGAGCTCTGTGGCAAACGCTTTAACTAGAGATTTTTGAGTAATTCTTTGTTTACTAATTTGGACTCCCCTGTATTTTGTTGATGCAAGCGATAAAAGATCGTCTAAGATCTTTCTTGTTGGAAACTGGAGAGCAACTCCTCAAGTCGTTGCTCCTCGCTTATTCTACCTTGTGCGTCGAGGTCACCAGTTGTAACTGTTTTTGGGTCAGGGTCATAATTCCGAAACCGTAATTCACATCGGCGAAGCAGCTTTCTCAGTAAGACCATTTAGGTATTTATTATTCGCATTCGTTCTTGATTTTTTTAATTAGCAACATTAATTTATTGTACAACAGATTTAGAATTGTTTTATACCGTGGCGCAGGATAAATAGCATTTCGGTATATATATCTCTAGAATACTAGACATATATCTCTTTTTTCAGTATTTAGGAAAATTTCTAATTCTGGAATATGTTGTATTACCCCATTTCCATTCCATGTTGTATTACCCCATTTCCAGGTGTTACTTTTCTTAATGTTTTATGTAGAACTTCAAGACATTTCTCTTGTTTAGCTAGACGAATGTTAAGAGCTTTCATGCTTCTTTGTATCGTTTTAAAGCAATCTTCGGCAGTAACCTTCTAAATAACTGGTTTTGTCAGTATCGCGAGTATAGTTTCGGCTCTTCCGTCTTACTAGCATGAGGTTTTCGTTCCTCTTTACTGAAAGTTTTATTAATTTTTTTTATTAATTTAAAGTTTTATTAATGTTCTCGATCTAGTTGTTTTTTGATGATTAGAGATTTTGAGAACTGGTTGAGAGAAGCATTTCTGAATACTGAAGGTGTTAATTTTTTGGTATGATATCAAAGGGCCGAATGTCGCGAATTTCAAAGGACCGAATGGGTGAAGGGCCGAATTTTTTTTTTTTTTTTTAAATATATTTTTTTAATTTAATTAATTTATTTTTTTTACATATCCCTTTTTCAAACAAAAAAAAATGCACTATTTAAGTCCAAACCGCACAAATGTGTGGGTAAAAAATAATAGTATGTAATGGCGTTTTTGATAAAAAATTTGGGTAAGATGATTTTTTTTTAAAAAAGTACGCCAAAAATTCGCTTGTGTGGAAGTACCAACCAACACAATTGTGTATATATTTATATTGTTTTTTTCGGACTAAAATAATTTTAAAACAAATGCGTAAGATGGGCCAAAACACATACAAAAATAAATTTTTGCATTGGAACTTTTAGAGTACCCACATAATTGTGTTAACGGGCAGGAATAGGGATATACCTATTGGTGGCGCATGACAAAATTTTCCTTCACCAAAATGTCCCGCTGACTGGATACGTGATGAAAAATAGTAAAATACATAAATTCATAAAAAATTCATTTATGTTTAATAAAAAAAATTTACAAAATATTCAATAAAACAACAAATTTAAAAAATTATATTTCTAAAAGCAAAAAAAAAAAAATTCGGCCCTTCGACCCATTCGGCCCTTTGACATTCGGCCCTTCGACACATTCGGCCCTTCGACACATTCGGCCCTTCGACACATTCGGCCCTTCGACCCATTCGGCCCTTCGACACATTCGGCCCTTCGACATTCGGCCCTTTGTACCCATTCCAATTTTTTCACTGATTGATGGTTCAAAGATGGAAGGGAAGGTTGATGATGGGGTTTTGTGTCAAGAATTAAACGTAAACCTCTCTTCGTCTCTCGGACTAGCGTTTTTTGGACTGGTTGATGTATAATCTAATATCAGCAAGGGATATTCACATTTTTATGGACAGTCATTCTTCAATTAAGGCACTCAAATCAGATCTCCTTACGTGGAAAGCATCCCAGAATTGTCGCTCATCTCTTGATGAGATGATAGATCAGTTCAACATCCACCTGATGTGGGTTCCAGGGCATTTCAATATTACGGGAAATCAAAAGGTGGATGAACTCGCTCGACAAGGCACAGCCTGCCTCATTTCACCAAGCAGGGCGGATGTTGATATTTCGCTCGCTACGTGCAAAATGCTGCTTCAAGAGGAAACTAGAAGAACAACGAACGACAGATGGTCCAATAGTACCACCAGCGTAATAACTATGCAGACTGATCAAAATTTCACTTGTCAAGATTCAGACAAAATAGTAATTAACTAAATTAAATTAAAGAAATAAATTAAATAAATAAGTTAATTAATTAAATATTATTTTATTTTATTTATTTGTTTTATTTATTTTATTTATTTTATTTATTTTATTTATTTTATTTATTTTATTTATTTTATTTATTTTATTTATTTTATTTATTTTATTTATTTTATTTATTTTATTTATTTTATTTATTTTATTTATTTTATTTATTTTATTTATTTTATTTATTTTATTTATTTTATTTATTTTATTTATTTTATTTATTTTATTTATTTTATTTATTTTATTTATTTTATTTATTTTATTTATTTTATTTATTTTATTTATTTTATTTATTTTATTTATTTTATTTATTTTATTTATTTTATTTATTTTATTTATTTTATTTATTTTATTTATTTTATTTATTTTATTTATTTTATTTATTTTATTTATTTTATTTATTTTATTTATTTTATTTATTTTATTTATTTTATTTATTTTATTTATTTTATTTATTTTATTTATTTTATTTATTTTATTTATTTTATTTATTTTATTTATTTTATTTATTTTATTTATTTTATTTATTTTATTTATTTTATTTATTTTATTTATTTTATTTATTTTATTTATTTTATTTATTTTATTTATTTTATTTATTTTATTTATTTTATTTATTTTATTTATTTTATTTATTTTATTTATTTTATTTATTTTATTTATTTTATTTATTTTATTTATTTTATTTATTTTATTTATTTTATTTATTTTATTTATTTTATTTATTTTATTTATTTTATTTATTTTATTTATTTTATTTATTTTATTTATTTTATTTATTTTATTTATTTTATTTATTTTATTTATTTTATTTATTTTATTTATTTTATTTATTTTATTTATTTTATTTATTTTATTTATTTTATTTATTTTATTTATTTTATTTATTTTATTTATTTTATTTATTTTATTTATTTTATTTATTTTATTTATTTTATTTATTTTATTTATTTTATTAATTTTATTTATTTTATTTATTTTATTTATTTTATTTATTTTATTTATTTTATTTATTTTATTTATTTTATTTATTTTATTTATTTTATTTATTTTATTTATTTTATTTATTTTATTTATTTTATTTATTTTATTTATTTTATTTATTTTATTTATTTTATTTATTTTATTTATTTTATTTATTTTATTTATTTTATTTATTTTATTTATTTTATTTATTTTATTTTATTTTATTTTATTTTATTTTATTTTATTTTATTTTATTTATTATGTTTATTATATTTATTATATTTATTTTATTTATTTTATTTTATTTTATTTTATTTTATTTTATTTATTTATTTGTTTATTTATTTACTTTATTTATACCTCATTAAAAATTGATTTGTTATTCTAAAATAATTTTAGTAATAGCAAAGTAATGCTTACCAATCTGTAACCACTTGGTTTTTTATAATCTTCCCATTTATTAAATTTTTTTTGGAGCTACTTATATTAGGTCTTATTGCATTCCCTTAATGTTGTATCGGCTACAAGCTTGCTAAACGCTCTCGAAGCCATTAGCTGATACATTGTCATACGAGACATGATAAAAGGACTTCTGAAATCACGTGAGACGATTATGGCAATTGGGGTTTTACTTTTCCGTTCCTTCACTGTTTGGGACAGTAATTTCCAGATAAAACTATGTTAAGCATCTGGGTGGTATCTTGGACAGCAAACTATCTGACCAAGACCTGAATACCTGAGTACCTTTTGAATGTAGAAAAGGGTTTAGTAAACTTTGTTGAGTGCTATCCTTCATTTACCAATCGCTGGTTTTTCCGATGCTCTCGCATGTCTCCATTGTATATGGGGGACCTTCTACGTCACATATAATAAGCACGCGAAAATTAATCACTGACACTAATTTTTTTTCTCTGTTTTTAATTACAGTGCATGGAGCGAGGATGGCTGCTATGTTGAACAAACAAACGACACACATACAATATGCACGTGCAATCATTTAACAAATTTTGCAATTTTAATGGATATTGTCGATGAGAAATTAAGCGAAACATATAAATTAATCGATGATAAAATATTAATTTTAATTTATATAAGTATAGCAATATGTATTATATTTATAATAATAGCAATATTAACATTGAAGTTGTTCAATGGAATATTTATTAAGGTAAGACATAGTAATAGTAATAATAATAATAGTGATAACGATAGTAATAATCAATTAAATAATAATTGTAACAATATAAATCCATCCACTATAATTCATCAAAATAATATTCACGATAATTCAATTTCGTTAAATAATCATAACACAATTGATCGTGATAGTCGAGATAGTAATAGTTATAATAGTATAAATATAAATAGTGGAAGTAGTAGCAGTGGTGGTAATAATATGACATGTAATACATTATTACAACAGCAAACACCGCTGCCACTGCAACATCATCAGCATTATCATCATAGTCATTGTTATCCAACAACATCGTATCATTTTCATCATTTTAATAATCATAACCATCATCGAAATAATAATATGAATAGTAGTAATAGTAATCAATTGATCAATCGACGAAATGATCAAAATTTAAATGAGCATATTAATTTAAATGAATTTTCGATATAACAAAAATTGTTTAATTTGGCTTTAACCTTTTTTTCTAAAATTATTAGAAATTATATAACGAAAAAAATGTATTTGAGCATGTATCTATCTACCTCATCATTTATAAAAAGTCTAATGATCAATTTTAAAACTCAAAAAGTATTAAAATGTATTCAAAATACATTCATAATTAAATCAAGTGTAATAAAACCCCGTCCTTTAAAATATAAAATAATAATGTAAAATTAAGTAAATGATATGGTAATTTAAGAAATTCAATGATAATGGTGTATACAGCGTCGGGAACTGTGCATAAGGATTAGCGTGGAGTGTGTGTATATCTATCTACTTATTATTATTATTATTTTGGTGCTATTGAAGGCTGTGTTTTTAATATATACATATATGTAAAATAATTCCGTACTTGAATTTTAGGAAACAAATTACAATATTTAGTTGGTAAATTAAACATTTTAATAGAAATTATCAACAGTTTCGAGTTGATTTTAGGAGTTTTGTGCATCGATGGAGTAACCGAAAGAGTTTGCTTTTGGGGGAATTAAAATGATGTTTTAGAATGTTTTATGATTATTGATTAAAAAACTAAGTCAAACCAATCGAGATGTTTGTTTCTTGCAAGTGTAATTTTAAATAATTTATCTTTGCTGCGACGCAAGTTTTGTTGAAGCGACGTTATTATATTTACTATAAAGTTCTGCGAATTGCATTTTTTGTTGTTAAATTAGTTTGGAACCAACTACCTCATATACATTTAAAAGTGTTTAATGTATGTTAATTTAACAATTTAATGATTATAGGGTGTAAATCTAATCCTTTGTTAAACTAGTGTAGTTAATTAAATACCGCGGACGAAGTTTTAATGAGAAGTAAAACTATTTTATGAATGTAAATTTGTATGTATGAGTGTATGTTGAATTTGGCAGTGGCTTCTTGTGGTGATTTTTTATGATCTTGAATTATAGTTTCAACGGCCTCAATCTCTGGGAGTTTTGAAGATAAGTTTATGATGTTGGTGGTATTTATCTTCTCACTTAAGTTGAACTGTGGTAGGAAGGAAAACTTAAACTCGGTGTTGAATATTTGTGTCCGGACACTGTCAATACGTCACCTTTAAAGTTCCACGGCCCCTCCCCTTGAATGCTCATGTTGTTGTTTCAAATGTGACATCAATTTCATGTTCGCAAACCACGTTACAAGTAATCTTTGAATTTATAACGAAAGATCCATGCATTATATCGATGTAATGGATTCCAAATGGTGACGACTGCTCTGTGACGTAGCTGGCAACTTGATGGTATTCCGCCATCCTGTTTGAGTAATTGTATTTCACATCTGCTTATATTAGAGCCGTAATCATACAATGGCTGACGTATGTTGCAGTGATGTTCTCCGTTTAGAACGATGCATGCGTTGAATTCTTTAGCTAAGAGTTTCATGTATTTATCCTGAGATGAGATCGGCCATTATTTTTCTTAATTCCTCTTAATTTCTGATTTGCTTCTTCATGATTGTGCTTCATAATGTTTACTGTTGACTCTATTATTGAGATCTGTTGTTGCAAAAATTTCTGTTGATGTTGTTGATTCATATTAATATTTTCTATGCTTTATAGAAGTTTTCGGCACGTTGATCTAGTACGCCAAATAGTTCATTGGCTATTGCGCTTTTTATGACGCGATTGCTCTCTTAGGTCGATGTAGAGGTTTTCATTTGAAATGAAATTAGACCACAATGGATTGTGTGTGTGTATACGTAGAATTAGAATGCGTTCTATTTTCGCATAGTTGACGAGTGGATCTCTCATATGGTTTAATTCTGCTCAATATGTGGTTAGATTGCAGTAAGTTATTAGTTTCCAATTCTATCGAAGTAAATGCCTGGATGTTATGAGAATTTCGAAATGCGATGCTCTTGTCACTCGTCTTTGTTGCGAGTCGTCCGTGCTGTTCGGAGTTGTTTCGTCTGCGATTGTCTCTTGCAGCTCGTCTACTGGTAGAACAAATATTTTAGTAATTGCTCTTTTATATAAAGCATTCTCGGGGTCGCGTATTGAGACTACGCGCACTACTCCGTCTGTTCCTGGGTGTGTTTCTGTAATTCTATCTCTTACCGTCTTCGTGGAAGGTAAGTTATCTTTAATAGTACTAGATCGCCTCCTCTTCGAAGATATTCATTGTTCCATTTTTTTCAGAAGTCCCGTTTCAGCTTTTCTAACATCTGCCATCTTGTCAAGCGATGCATATTTCACTCAGTTAGATTTTCTTCTGGTGGTGTATTTATTGATGAGCCGATCAGAAAATGGCCCGGATGTTAGAACTTTAAGATTGTATTAAGTTATTAGTTTCCATTCGCCATTAATCAATTCTTTGATTTCAAGATCTGTTATGGCATTTGAAATTGGACATAGGGGTCTTGAATTTAGGATGGCTTCTATTTGATTTAGAAATGTTGTTGTTAGCTCTTCGTAAGTAAGAGTTGCGTTTCCTACGATTTTAAGTGGGGTTTAACCGATTTGACTCCAGCTTCCCACAATCCATCAAAATGTGCGTAGTTTCCGTTAGTTGATTACTCCCTGAATTGATTTTGAACTTATGACATGTAACGCATTTTGCGATTATTGATTTAATTGTGATTCTGCCTTTTATTATCCAATATTTCTTCCGTGTGAATAAGAGGGAGAATTCGATGCCTCCATGCAACATTTTCAAGTGTACATAGTTGATTAAGCTATTAGGGAATTGACGTTGTGCAGGAAGTATGGCTGGATGTGTTTTTTTTATACCGCAATGAGAAATGGATTTAAGGATAACAGGTTACTTTTTTTATCTATTAAATTGTTCTTCAATAGTTGAGATTTTTCTGGGGCATAGCAGCTACGTTGTATATTCTTCACAATCATCTTATCGGCCTCATTTAGAGTATAATCTACATTCTCCCTAATATCCCAAGAATAACAAGGTAATTATCATCGTATGCACTAACCAAAATGTCACATGCTGCCTTATAACTATCACTAGTGGGTTGTCAATGGACTCAACGTCACAACAGCCTTCCCCACACAGGCCTGCCGCAAATAAATCAATTTCGTAACTGTGTCCTTACTATGAACGTCAGCTATAAACAAATCCTGAAATGCCGAATGCTAGTTTCTACCTTGATCACGGTTGACATAAATCTATTCTCAATAACGTATATACCATTCGTGATCAAAATGCTACATTGACGATACAGCATATCCATTTTTCTCGAACAACTCGAAATGCCCGCTCTAATCTTTCCTTTCTAAATCAGAACCTGACAGTAGCTTTCATTAACATTTTTTTGTATTTTTACTTTTATTTATTATAAGAATAATAAGATAACTTTGTTTTTGAGGTTAAATAAGGCTTCATACATATTAAGCTACTTAATATATTCGTATATTGTAAATTTTTTTGTTCCCGAACGATATACAATCGTTCTTGATTCAATTGCCCATGGCCTGAGTCTATATCTTCTGCATTCATTTCAAAATCCTCCGATTTCTGAAAAATTACAATTCAGACAAAAAATTAATTGCTTCTGCCACCTTTTCAAATTTGCACGGGTACAACGTGGCATTTATTTATCTGCTCAGTAGATACTAAGTTTCACGATAATTTCGCATTCAATTCATGTTGACTGGATTTTTGGATACAATAAACTATATTGTGTCTGGTTTCACATTTGTGGCACGCACCTAATTCCTTGCACGTGAGCATACTGTTACATCGATTTTATGTTTACTCTGGCATATCATACAATTTCCATCATCGTCCTTTCTATTTGTACAGATATCCGACATCCCGATTATACTCCCTATTTTTTTCGACAATGGGTGGGGCAACGATCATCCCATCGGTGGGTGTGTAATCCCTTTCTTTGACTGCTGTTTGGTACGTTGTAACTTAACACTAGAGAATGCAATGATCGAGATCTGCCACTTGACATCTTATTCTCTATTTCACCTGTGCCATCCTGTTGATCATTGCCCTTGAATTCAATGGGCTTACATAATCATTATACTTACACTTTCTTTAATTTGACTTTTTGTTCCCATAAACAAATTGTTTTTTTCTGCAAACTGGCCTTCACGTCTGCATATTTTATTTGAAACCGATTCCGAAGGGCTTTAGTTCTTGTGTTAACTTGATGGGTTGCAATCACCGACTCGGAATTTTTGTAGTAAATTTTAGTTATTTGTTAACGTTGTTCGTTCGTGTACTTCACCATGATGAAAATGTTGTATTTACTGAATGTTTTGACTTTGGTCAAAGGCCACGTTTTGCTAACAAATATTAAGCATTAAGAATATTCTTTACTAAGGAAGGGTAAATTGTGCAGGTTCGATAAGCATCTGTGGGAACATTTTATTCTATAGTTTTTTGACACCAATAGCTATTACGGAAATAAATTATGAAAACTAACTCAGAAAAATGCCAGTAGGGCGCCAGGGATGGTTTTGTATGCAAATACGGAGTTTTTATATTGGGGGTACAAATAAGTTTTGAAGGATTTACAAAAGATGACGTATCTTGTATTAAATAGCATCAACATATTTTTTTATGCTGCGTCGTCAACCTTTCTGCCAACAAAACAGAGGCATCGGTGGTGAATTCGAATTCTTTGTCAAAATTCGGATGAGACAACATTACTTCTCTTGAGATAAGTGTATTTTTGAGTTTCTCGAAGGCGGTTAGTCCCATCGAAGTGAATCAGTTTATTTTTAGAGGAGATGGAGGCGTCCATCTTCCCCACGTAAAAGAGTTGGCAGGAGTTTCCAACTTCTGGTTTTAGTGCCATTGGGTAAGGATATGCTCTAAAATATTCCGGAGTGTCTGTTGTAGTGCGTATTTCAACTTCGACTCTTGTCGTATACGTCAATGTTTTATCGGGATGAACGAATAATTTCGGGCATTTACTTATAATGGAGTGATGTCGTCGAGAAGTCTTTCTTCCTTTTCGATTATGCCATTAAATGACTTTAGACTAGGAAGAATATAGAATAATTTGATTTTGTCGGTACTAGTTCCGAAAAGGTCCTTTTCCGGCCCAGTCAACATGATTGTGAGGGCATGAAGTAACGCTTACAAAAAAATAAATTTAATATTCTTTACAGACCAACTCTCACAATTGTGATTTTCTTTCGTTTGTAAATTGATTTAGATTTCCACATAAATTTCGAACCAAACATTTTTAAACTTGACCTTCATGGTTGAGAATCTATAATACGATTTCCTAACCCTTGTCAAACCTAGTTATGAAAACAATTGTTAGTGTTGATCTATATTAGTTTAAAATATGTATTCAAAGGCAATTATTTTGTTTGTTATTTTACTTTTTTATTTATTTTTTATTCAAAATAAACAGTTTACAAGTAAATTAATAAATAAATAATTCATTTCAGATACATAGCTATCACATTTCAATTAAAAATCTAAAACTAGGCATCATGTTCGAAACAATACACAGTTGGTTAGCCTATTTCAGTCAGTCAATATAATATAAAATAAATTCAAAATAATTAATGAAACTTTATAATTTATTGTCCGTATGAAATTGCATAAAATAATTTTTATCCTTGTTGGAACATAAATAGACATTACACTTGGTACATCTGCAGCGAACGCGACTTTTACATTCTTGAAGATTTAAAATCATTACAAACAGGCCGTACCCGTCATTCTTTTTGACTTCGGATAGCATTGATGATGGTCTACTATACAATGGAGATTGATCAACATCTTCTTCGCTTCATTCGGCGGTCGTCGTTTTTTATTGGGCGTGGAAATAAGTGCGTCGGCTTAATTCCAGTTTGAAATCTAGTAAATTTAGTTTTTTATTTTTAGGGATATTTAGGTGGTCGCAGGCTCGATACATCCATGAGTTTACTGTGGCTAGATCGATCATATGGTGCGCTATCTTTAAAGTCCACTTTTTAGTTTTGAGGAATGTCCGGTAGTATTCCATTAGCTGGTCACATATGTCGATGCCGCCATATATTGTAGTTTGCAATTGCTGCAGGTCATTCAACATTTTTTGGTGTCTTGCCATTTTACGGCAACGACTTTATGTAACGTATCGTTCACCATCAATTGATCGGCTTCACCACGTTCCATGGACCTATCGCATTTAAATTTTACGCCCTTCAGTCTAAATAAAATGCCAGAAAGGATAAATTATAAATCAATGTATATATTATGTATATAAATTTTGATCGTAAACTTACCTATCGAAATATGTAATACTTCCTTGAAGAATAGAATATGTAAGATGAATCACAATACCTGGGCCCAACCCCAAATTTTTATTACGCAAATAGGTCGTAGAACCTTTATAAATAAACAAATCTAATACAATACCAGAAAAGGTTGCAATCATGAAATTTTTCAAACCCACCGGGCGAGATTTGTTTTTAACATATTGTCTAATAGGACAACGCCCAGTAATCTGCTCATCGACAGAATAGTGGTCAATGTCCCGAGCTATTGATAAACATTGGTCCCTTACTGCATTGATTATCGGATTCTCTCTCTCTCTCTCTAGCTTCACATCCCATGAAGGGATTTTGCCGCCCGCACTATGGTCCTCCAGCCGTCTCGGTCCATCGCTCTCGACCTCCAGTTTCGACATCCTAGTGCCTGTAGATCTTGTTCGACGTCGTCACGCCAGCGCAGTCGGGGCCTTCCTCTACGACGCACACCGGCTGGTTGTTGATGGAACACTTTATTGGTCATCCGTTGTTGTGGGGACCTTGCAACGTGGCCAAGCCATCTCACTCGATTGGATTTGATGAATCCGATAATATCGCAATCTCCAAGTATTTGCTTTATCTCGTGGTTCATGCGAATCCGATATTCATTGTTCGCGACTTTAATTGGACCAAAGATGGAGCGAATGACCTTCCTTTCGAAAGTTGATAACAATCTACAATCATTAGTGGTCATGGTCCAGCTCTCGCTTCCGAAAGCCAGCACAGGTCTTATTAGGGCTTTTATTTCTGCCTGCATGTCATTTGATGATGTTATAACTGACCCGAGGTATTTGAAATTTTCAACGCGATCAAAACTGTGGTCGCCAATTCCGAGATTTGCCATGGGGATGTTCCTGGGTGTTGATACAAATTTGGTTTTGCTACTGTTCACCTTCAAACCAAGTCTTCTTGCGCAGCGATCGAGCGGCACGAAACTGTCTTTGATATCGCTAGGTCTTCGGCCAAGAAGCACGATATCATCTGCATATCCAAGAATTTGGCCTGATTTATTAAATATACAGCGCGAAGTTTCGATGTTGCTTTTCCTCACTACGTACTCAAGCGCCAAATTGAACAGCACAGGCGCGAGTGCATCTCCCTGTCGAACACCAGATGTTATTTCAAAGGAGTCTGACACAGTTCCTTCGATTACAATTCTACATACAGACCCAGACGTTGTTAATTTGCACAGAGAAACGAGTTTCTCTGGAATTCCTAGGCATATGAGCGCGGTCCAAAGGTTATCGCGGTTTATACTGTCATATGCCTGACGGAAGTCTATATATAATTGATGTATGGTTATGTTGTACTCCCAACATTTCTCCAGGATCATCCTCATGGTGAAACTCTGGTCAGTGGTCGATCGGTTAGGACGGAAACCACACTGATAATCGCCAATGATGTTTTCGGCGAAAGGGATGAGTCTGGCAAGTACAACATTAGCCAACACTTTGTAAGCAGTGTTCAATAGAGCTATACCACGATAGTTTTCACATTTAAGACGGTCGCCTTTTTTATGCAACGGACATATGAGCGCGGTCTTCCAATTCTCCGGCAGCTCTTCTTGGTCCCAAATACAGACGATGAGATCGTGTACACTTGTTGCAAGAGTAGCGCCTCCGAGTTTTATTAATTCTGCGGGGATTCCATCGAGACCGGGTGCCTTGCCGTTTTTCAATCGACTAATAGATGCGTCTACTTCCTCTACTGTGGGATATTCGACGAAGACCTCATCACCTGGAGGAGCTATTGCTCTAATGGGGGCCACGTCGTCATTCCGATTTAGTAGATTTTGAAAGTAGGTTTGCCATACTGAGAGAACATCAGCCACGTTTGTTCTCAATTCTCCATTCCCGTCTTTGATGGCTGTACTTCTTGGGTGGAAGTCTTTAGTGAGATTCCTGGCATTATCAAAACAGTCCCTTGAATTTCCTACTTCCGCTTGGAAGCTGATGTTTTCGATGCATAATCTCATATGATCGCGTTTCTTTTGACGAAGGTATTTAGTCGTGGCTTTCCTGGCGCGGAGATATTCTGCATGTGTGCTTCTAGTGTTGCGAGCCAACCATTTTTCTCGAAGCTTTTGTTTATTTGCGACGATCAGGCGACATTGATCATCGAACCAATCATTGCGGGGTCTCGGAGGTCTTCTTCCGATAGTGTTTTGCGCCGCGGTGGTAATGGCTGACTGTATTGTGTGCCACTGCTCCTGGATGTTAGAAGGAGCTTCTTCGTTGTTGCTAGGCCGCTCTAGATAGTTAGTGACAGCTGATTGGTAACTCTGCAGTGACGCTTGGTCTTTTAGAGCATCCACATTCCATCGAACGATTTTTTGTGCTTGTCTGTTGAACGTTGATGACAGTTTGCACTTATATTTAAATATGACAAGCATATGATCGCTGTCCATATCTGCACCCCTGTAAGATCTAACGTCAGATATACTGGTCGAGTGTCTCTTAGACACCATGACGTGATCAATTTGGTTTTCCGTTCTTCCATCATTCGATCTCCACGTTACTTTGTGGATTCTCTTATGTGGGAAAAACGTACTTGATACAACTAAGTTGTACATTAATGCCAGGTCGGTGACGCGTTGGCCGTTGTTGTTACTAGTTAGATGCAGACTGTTAGGACCGATGTGCGATGTATTTTCTGCACTCCTACCGATTTTTGCATTAAAGTCGCCCACGATGATTTTAATGTCGTGGTGCGGTATGTTATTGATGACTTCCTCCAGCTCGACAAAGAATAAATCTTTGATGTCATCCGATTTATCTTCGGTGGGTGCATGCACATTAACGATCGTGATGTTAAATTTCTTAGTGCGAAGTCTGACCGTGCATATCCGCATGTTGATAGGGCGGAAATCGATGATATGATGCTTCACGCGCCGATGGATGAGGAAGCCAACTCCAAATTCTCCTCCGTTCTGATGGCCGCTGTAATGAAGAGTGTAACCATTGGTGGTGTCATGGATCCCACTCCCCGACCATCTAAGCTCTTGTAGTGCAAGTACGTCTAATGTGTAACTCTTTGCTTGGTTCGAAAGGTTCTGGAGATCTCCAGGTCTTAAGAGGCTCAGCACGTTCCATGTTCCCATTTTTAAAGCGTTGTCCGTGTACAATTTCCGAGGTCGAGTTGGTAATGAATCCGATATGGTAATCCGAGGCCTTTGTTTAGGGTTCATAACTTAAATGGTTTTTATGAGGGAAGGTTGTTGGCCTGCCGCTCAACTCGCTTGTTACATGTGTGGGTCACGTACTGGTGAGAATCTTAAGGCATCCAGTCCTACCATGAAGACATTTATATAGCGAGCCGCTTGATACAAGACAGACGCCCGCTTCAGCCGCTCCTAACATGGAGAACAGACGCTGGTTTGGTATTGGTTTTAGGGCGCCAATAACCCGCCCTGACATGTAGTGTCCATGACTATAAACAGGATTTAGTCTGCTCGTCTCCACTACACCGCCTGATTCATTTAGCGTTACCCAGGGAGCACCGGCGAGGAGGTATGAATCTCGGACTTCGCCCCCCAATTATCGGATTCACCTTCCATAAAGTATCACTTGTATTTTCCTCATCCAAGTCTACAAAATGTAATGCCGATCGCAGGGTTTTGAATCGATTTTCGACATTTGGGACGATATTTTTTCTAGATTATACCCTTTTTTCCAGTACATACTAATACGTGGGTAGGTGATGCAGCCCATCATAATAAACACCCCATACAGAATTCTAGTTTCTCGTGCCGTTTTTTTCATTTCTTTTCCATTCTTCTTAAAATGGTATATACATATTTGTATACATATATGTATTTTCAAAATGCTCGTCATTAAAGTATAGGGTTTATAACGTAACGTTTGGTGGAGTGACTTCGTCCAACATCCTTCACGCCCGTTAATAGACATGTTATCGTCACCACCTGTTGGATCTTGTAGGTTATTATAGCCGGAGTAAACTTAGGCGCCAGTTTGGCCGAGAATTGCGTTGGTGCTGCGGTCTGCGTATATGTTCGCACAAATACACGTTGTCCAACCGTCAGGTTCCGAGGCTTAGTTCTTGTATTGTAAGTGCGTTCACATTTTGCCTGAGCTTCTTGCAAATGTTTCTACACTGTATTATGAATGAGATCTAACCGCGTCGATCTTACATTCAGTCCGGGTTCATGATCTCCTTCACATCCTAATAACCGTCGAAGTTGATAATCTGAACCCTGGGTTATATGCTGATCATATGCCAGGTAATGTGACGAATAGTTGGTGGACGAGTGTACTACATTTCGCATGATGGAAGCAATTTGATCGAGACACGCATCCAAATTGACGGTACGCTCTGATGAATTACTTTGCGGCGAATGAAAGGGGGTCCTAATATGTTGAATTTCATACCTATTCAGTAGATTCCCGAACACAGTAGATTGAAACTGCCTTCTATTATCCGAAAATAATATCTCGGGAACCGAGAAGAGTAAAAATATTTCCTTCTTCAGGTAGTCACACATTACTGTCGACGATGTATCTCGAAACGCTTTCATTCTTATAAACTTTGAGAAATGATCCAATACGACCAACACACAAGTATTTCCGTTTCGAGAGAGTGTGTAAGAACCTAAATAGTCCATATATATTTTCTGGAATGGGCGAGTGGTAGGTAACGAGCTGCCCATTGGTGGTCGAGTTAGGTAATTTGTTTCTTTTGACATTTTACAAGTTTCACATTGATTAACGTAGTCTCGAACAACCTTAGCCATACCAAACCAAAAATAACGTTGAAGACGCTCGAGAGTTTTATAGATGCCCATATGGCCGGACGATTGAGGTTTATGAGCTGCTTCAAGTATGGTTGAAACTAGGCTCTTGGGGATGACCAATTTCCAATTTGAAATATCAGTCTGTGCGTATCGTATGCCATACGACTGTGATATTAACAGTTTACCATCTTCTACTTGAAAATTAGAATAAGCATTCGTAAGATTCTGAACTTTCTCGATGAGATTTAGGTATTATTTGTCATTAAACGCATTGGAATCCATATTGATCCAAAGGATTTGCATGCTCAAACAGGGCTTCGCAAAACGATCGGGAAAGCGCATCTGGTACCACGTTGAGTGGTCCTTTCCGATATTCAATGTGAAATTTGTGACATTGTAATTGAAGGCTCCACCTAGCTAAGCGTCCCGACAAATCGGACATGTCCATCAACCAGCGGAGACTCGCCTCTGTTATAATGGTGAACTCGAAACCCTCAATAAATGTCGAGAATGTTTTACTGATAATACAGCCGCTTAGCATTCGAGTTCGGTAATACTATATTTCCTCTGGGTACCATTCAATTCTTAGAGAAGAAAGCAATCGGGTGTTCACAATCATCAATCTTTTGAACTAACACTCCTCCTACTCCTCTTGACGAAGCATCGACTTGGATGTAAAAAGGCAGCGCAAAATTTGGGTGTACTAACACCGGCGCAGTGGTAAGACGTTCTTTTAAAACCTGGAATGCGTCGTGTGCCTTCGTATTCCACGATAGTTTGGCCTTCAACACGTATGCAACCTTCTCCGATCACATAACCTAAATACAGGCGTCTGAGTACAAATTTACTTTTCTGAACATTAATTGTGAGGTTGGCCAGGCGCAACCACTCAGCTACGAGCTTCAGAAGCACAAGGTGTTCCTCAAAAGAACTGGTCGTAATAAGAAGATCGTGAAGATAGACGAAAATCCTGTCATGGTATTCACGAGGCACCACCCTGTGCATCAGTCGACACATAGTTTGTGGCGCGTTGCACAACCCGAAGGGCATTACGGTGAATTGGTACACAGGTCTACCCGGTACCGTAAAAGCTGTTTTGCATTTGGCATCATTGTCGAGTGGAATTTGCCAGAATGCATCTTTCAAGTCCAAACTGGAAATGAAGGCTGTGTTCTCCAGTCGACTCAGTATTCCATCAATTATTGGTAACGGATAGGCGTCTTTCACTGTCACTTCGTTCACCCTTAGGGCATCCAGGCACAACCTCACGTTACCATTCGATTTCTTGACCAATATTACTGGAGAGCACCACGTGCTTGAGCTTTCTTCAATCACTCTGAGGCTGATCATACGATCGAGTTCGTCGTTCATTAACGCTTGTGTCGCTGGCGATACCGCATAGTATCGCTGCTTCACAGGTTTAACCTGTCCTGTATCTATCAAATGGCAAAGTAGATTCGTTCGTTCTAACCTCATTTGAGTTGACGAGGGAAACATACCGATGATTTCCTGCAACTCCTTTCGTTGTTTTGGTGACAGCTCATGTACTAATGAGTCCTGAGGATCAGTCACCGAGTCAATTTCGGGAGGATCATCTTGTAGTGGCACGTGTAATTCACTAAGATGAATTGTTATTCCGAATAGATAAAAGAAATCGACACCCAAATAGAATGATTGACTTAAATTAGGTGCTAAAAATAGTCGAAGAGATTTTCCTTGATTGTTGAACCGAATTTTGACAAGGATGTATCCCAGGATACGTTCTTTTGCACCATTGGCAGTTGAGATGCCGGACAGTGAATGATGAAAACGCAGTCCTGCGAGAGACAATAGTTTCTCGCAATCTTTGCCAAGGAGACTAACGTTTGCTCCCGAATCCAGGAGACCACGAATAGGTTGATTGAATATTTCAACGGTTACGTAAGGTCTACCGTCGACTTCGGTTGATAGGAGTGAAGAACAAAGTTGTTTATGAATTTTTCGTTTTTTTTAAATGCACCCACGACCGGTGAAAATTAGATCTGATTTTATCCAGAACGACATCAGTACTGTTCGTCGTAAAGATAGAGACTGTATTTAAGGGATACGGTTTTTGAACCGGTGGTGTAATTCCGGGTCGGTGTTGGAGGCCGCCTCCTCGAACGTAACCTTCTTGCGCGGGAGTATTGAGGGGTGGATTCCCGTGAACTCCACTCCCTCGGCGCGTATCTCTGCTCTGGAGGATTGCAGTTGGAGCATGCGCTATACACTGTGTCATTTTTACCACATACGAAGCAAAATTTTCGAAGAGGAGCTGTACATCTTCGAAAATAATGCCCGAGGTTTTTGTAATTCCAACAAAACCGATTATTGGGGATCGTTGAAGTATGACTTAGTATATTCGCTGTGCCGACTTCGTTATACGCGAACCTGCCTCGTGATTTCGACTCGGGGTAATCGAACTGAACAAATCGGTCTTTAGTAGATAGACTCGCTTCTGGGTTAATTCCCATTTCCTTCCATAATTGTTCGACTCGGCGACATTCGCTTGCCAATTGGTTTAAAGTCTTAAATTCTCGGTCAACAAACTATTTGCGGAGTCTCGGCCGCATTTTTGTTATAATATCGATCGAATTTATGCACCGTGTTGTATTTATTATTGCTCGTATATTTTTAGCTTGGACGCGTGATCTTGTTTGTGTTATTTTGTTGGTTGAGACAATGCTAGTGGTTCAGAGGCACGCAAGAAAAAAATTTGAATTTTCGTTTTTTCTCACGTTATCGTTCGCTGTCAAAGTGGGAAAATCATTTTTTCTGATTACTACGCTCAGTATCGAATGTTCGATACCGAACACTAAACCTAACAATGAGCAATTGCTCTGCCACCTATTAACCAATAGCTACAGTGTATCTAAAGAAAAATAGTGGAACGACATGAACGTTACAGGTTTTCCAATAAGATGTTAAAAAAACGAGGATTTTTTAAGAGAAATCAATGAATGTTTATTTCATTGTAAAGAGGAAGGTATGTCATTAACATTTGAAAACGATATCAGCCAAATGGCCGCCATAAACGAGCTAAATGAGTCCCAAATGCGACAATGCTGCTTATTAAAGTAGCCTCCGAGCATCATCACTGAAGATGATCAATCGGTACATTTGAAGAACCCAATCAGCGAAGATACGACGTTTATGGTGATCGACCGGCCTGAGTTCTTGTGTTAACTGAACTTTAAAATCCTTAAGACCTAAGTCTTTATGCAAAATACAGAATATTGTCATTTGTGGAATGGCTAATTCCAAAGATCGACGAGGAATCAACAAACCTAGATTTCCGTCAACACTACGGGCTACAGCAGCAATATTCTCAGTTGTTCTTGAGCGACGCACACGATTTCGATTCTTCACATCACTAACTAACATCCCAATAGCTCAAATTTTTCCACCAGTTTCACTATTACCGTCCGTGAAGGTGCTTCACAATAGCCCAAAAGTGTTTTAGTTTTGCGAACTAAAGCACTTTTGGGCTGTTGTGAAGCAGGAGTAATGGCGTAGTTTTTACTTGTCAAATGTCAAAAGATGATAGCTTCAAAATTGACAGCTGCCCAAATAGCAGTCTATTCAAAATGAAACCTCTTATTGGAAAATCCTTTATTTTGCAAAATATGCATTAAGACGTTTTACTTGAATTTCAACCAATTGAACAAAATAACTTGGGCGCCAATTTAAATCGAAAGTTTCTTGAATATTTTCATCGTCTTCATGAATATCATGTAGTGGGTCGATTTTAGTGTCGGCCGGTAAGTCGTTTATTTCACCTGGGTCTAAATCGCTATCCTCAGATACATTATCTAGTATATTTTGTAGCTCTTCTTCGTCTACAAGCCATCGTCCATTCTGAAATACAACTTCATGAATATTAAATCAAATATTTAGGTTACATATAATCGCACGCAGAGTAAACCAACACTTACAATTGTGCTAGTTGTTTTTTCAGAAAGGTTTTAACATACAAAATCAATTTTATTTCACAAAATAAAAGTAGTATTTAGCATATTGATATTTAAATTACTATTTGACCAAAACTAAAATTAAATAATTATTTTATTTCTAATTAAAACTACTTACTTTTGTCACAGTTCCTTTCGCGCACAGTTTCCACAAAGTTTCATTGGTTTAGTTATTTAGTATGAATGTTCAATTATAGATGGAACCATACACAGATTTGAGTATTTTAATTTAATGTATCAATGTGAGGGTTGGACCTTAGTCATGATGAAAAAATTAGATCAATCAGTTTTAGTCGTTAACATCACAAACGTTACACTTGGACAATTATTCTTACCGATTTTTTTGCTTTTTTGGAACGGAAAGGGCTATGAGCCAATGATGTGTTATTTTTAAACTACCTCCTATGGAATTAGCTAATACAGGTTTATTATTGAGAATTGGGTTTCTAACATGTTTAGCCTGCATGTAGTCTTTATTTGATCCGTTCCTAATTCTGATGTCTCCGTTCCTAATTCTGAGTTCATAATAAGGGAGCGAAGAGCGCTTTTCAACGTATAGAAGTAGTTGACATATTAAATGTTCGGGAGGTAGGAGATACTTCTAATAAGTAATAGATTTTATTACTTTATTAGAAGTATCGGCTACCTTCCGTTTGTCGAGATTCTTCCGGTCTCGGAGTATCCATTTTATTGTATTGGCATCATATTTATTTTTATTGCAATACAAATAAAACATGATTATTAAGTATTAAGCAAAAAAGGCTCGAAACTCCATTAGAGCAACTCGACTAAGTTCACTAAGTAATTAAGCTACAAAACTCGCTGGCGGGTTTAATGGTTTTAACTAACATAAATAGAAAGACAATACATTAAAAATCAAATCTCATCAAATATAAGTAAATGCACACGTACTCCACGCTAAATCAGACACATAATACGAAACTGCAAATTCATCGCTTGCCAGACAAAAAAAAATTAAATTATATTTGACTAGAATTTTCAATGTGATAATATTTTTTAAGGTTATTTTTATTTTTATTCTTTGTTTATAAATATTTTATTTTTTAATTTGATTTTTTTATTAAAAATGAAAAATGATATTGTGAAAATAAATTTTCTTATAGAAAAATTTGTTAAATTTTTCTTTTTTTTTTATACATGCCTATTTTGTATTTATATTTAAAAAAAAGCATTCTATACACTTTATTACCGTTTGCATGCATTTCAATTCATAAAATTCAGTTTACTAATTCTAAATTCATAATAATCGATCAAAACCGGTCAGTTTAACAAACCAAATTAATTTGAGCTCTTCTCTTATATATCGGTTTTTATATTGGGTGCTTTAAATGGGACGATTGAGAGATACCTGGTTGGTGGCCCAAGCAAAATGTAATAAAGTGTGTAATATAACCTCCAAATAATTTTAATTAATTTTGTTTTAGTGAAAAACTTTTCATTATTTAATTTATGTTGTTTAGTTTTGTTTTAAATTTTAGTTTTATTTAATTTTTTTTTTATTGTCTTGTATATAATTGCGCTAAGACGCGTTATATTACATAGACAAAATTCAAAATTTTCTAATTTTAAGATTACATTTGATAATATTTATTTTTGGCAAAAAAGAAAAAAGTTTGATTGGAATTAAATTGATCTAATTGTCTCAGTAATTAAATAATGGAATCACGGCTTTCAAACTAAAACAAAATTACAAAACAAACACTTATCGAATCTCGAATCTACACTTGGCTAGGTTGCGTTTAATTATCTTTTTATATAATTCCGTGGCCGATATAATTATATAAATGTGGCTTCCAATCAAGTTTTTTAGTTTTTGTTTAAAATTTTTGTTTTCTTGCAAAACTAATCGGGTTCCTGTCATTTTATATCTGTTCTATTCTAGTCTAATCGAACAACTATCTATAAAAATCTTTACATGTGTTTATTAACTATTGAAATACTATTTCTTATTGGAATTGAATTGAATGAGATTCATGTGTTATGTGGTTTTACATCAGCGTTTTTGCATTGTTCATTTTTATGTGCCATTGCATGGATCTTTTTCGAAGGTAATTACACACGTTGTTTTGTATTTGATACTTGGTGGTTACTTTATTTAAATAACATTTTATTATAGGATTTCAACTGTATGTCATGTTAACAACGGATGACATGCTATTGGATGGAGAAAAATCATCTAAAACAATATGGTATTACTTGCTTACCTATGGCCTATCATTTACGATTGTCGCGATTGCACTGTGGATCAATCCAAATACATATACACAGGCTGATTATTGTATTTGGATGGAAAAGAATAATATTTTCTATTTTACATTTCTAGCACCGATAATTTTTTTTATATTGGTAAGTACACAAATTATTTATATTTACCTAGAACCGGCTTATAATAAATGATTATAAAATACGTTTCAACCAGCTATTTGTTAGTATCAATATCAGTGTAATTATTTTTCAAATTATTAGATGTAAGAGAAAAAATTAACAAATTCGGAATCTTTTGCGATCACAGATAGGTTGGGTTAGAGTGGCTGCTATTGCACACTTAAGTCAATAGTGGCCCTTTGTGATACCACAGAATCCTATCTCCCCTTTATTCCCGTTGAAACCATCCAGATCTACTTATGTAGCGTAAAATATCTCGCACCACATTCCGCGATTTCCGAAACGCTGTCCATACCGTACACACCTAATTACTTATGCCTTCTGCATGATAGTGCCGGACACGAGCATAGGCAGTGATCTAAAGTCTTTTCCTCCTCTTCGTCCAAACAACTTCTACAAAAGTCATTAAAGACTGTCCTGTCAGTACCCCTACGACAAATCCTACATTTCGTTTTGCCAGGTATACTAGTGCCTTGGAGCGCCGCAAGTCCAGTTTTGGCCAAACTTGTTTTGCAACCCTGCACGTGAGAGTGTTGGGCTACCTTCTCATTTGCCAAGGCAATTGAGCGCCAATTTGAGCACTGTTATAGGTCTCCCCAGACCTGCCCTTTCCGGCTGCATCTGGAGGGAGAGTTGTACCGTACCTAGCTAGTTCGTCTGCCCTGCGGTTTCCCGTGGCGTCCGAGTGATCAGGGACCCAGATTATCTGGACGCTGAAATACTCGCTCATCTCATTAAGCCGCCCGTGAAAAATTGCACTGCCTCGTTTTCCAGTATTGATCCGTTCTTCCAGGATTCCTTCGAAGGACAGATGGTCCGGAAACCTTTATCGAAGCACACCATTGGTTTAATATAATCTAGATTCGCCAGTTCTTCCCTTAGCGATCTAACTATCGCCGAGTGTTCCGCCTGAAGACAATTCCACTGAGAGACAGCCGAGAGTATTGTAGCTACATTGGCTGCCATCTGTTTACCAAAAACTTCGATTGGAATAAGGTCGAACATAATCTCTAAAGTGCATGCAGGTGTTGTCCTAAGCGCCCCGCTTATAAGCATACAGGTCGTTCTTTGCACTCCATCGTCTTTATATATGTTACCTAATCCAGAGCTGGCCACCACACGCCAACCCCGTACATCAGCACAGGATTGCGTTCACGAGATTTACATTGTTAACTATTGTAACAACTGTCATTGTAGAAATGACGTAGTAGTTAACAATGAGATTGTCTCAAGTGTCAAAACAAATGAAAACAATAAAAAGTTAATCTCTTAATTTCTTCATAATATAAAGAGTAACATAATATTATGGAGTATCAAAATAATCACCGTATCCATAAAACACAAATTTTTTTAAAATAAATATATTAAAAATTGAATTTTGTTCTTTAAATTATTTTTCAAAACTACATAATGGTTGTTGATAGTACGATCATGATAAATACACCATTAAAAATGACATTTGTAGAGGGAGTCTCTAGTAGGGTTCAGAATGACATTTGTAACAATGTAGAGTTCGTGAACGAAAAACGCACGTGGTCATTGTTACAATGTAGTTTCATGAACGATTTTGAGCTGTCATTGTTAACAATATTGTAACAAAGTAACTCTCGTGAACGTGCTCCGGGTCTCACCACTGCGGTATAGAGCAGTGTACCAGCTCTGGTTTCAAACCCCATTTCTTACCTATGGCGTTCCTACACGAGTAAATGGCTACGTTAGCCTTATTCACGCTTTAGCCTTCCAGCTGAACTTATTGTCCAAGATTATGCCCAAAAATCTCGCTCTGTTAACAAAAACTACTTTAATGCCGTTCACGGTAGGGGGCTAACGATCGGAATTTTATATTTCTTAGTAAATAGTACCAGCTCTGTCTTGGAAGGGTTGATCCCTAATCCATATTTGCTAGCCCATTTCGTAACGATCAGGAGTGCATTCTGCACAACATCCCTAATCGTATCTAGATATTTGCTTGAGAAAGCTATCGCTACATCATCTGCATACGCTACAAACCCTGTCCCGTCTCCAGTTCCAACAGCAATCCATTCCTCACCACACTCCAAAAACTCCAAAGAAACGGTTACATTAGACCTCCATGCGGAGTTCCTCTAACCATCCGCCTTCTAATGGTGGACTCCCCGTTATAAGGTAATAATCCTGCTTATCAGCATCTGATTTATCAACCTACTTATAGAGTAGTCCATCCTCAATGTCAAGAAATGCCACCATACAAAACTCTTTCGAGTAAATTGACTTCTCGATCATGCGTACTAGATCGTGCTGTGTCCACCGACTTTCCCTTACAGTACGCATGCTGCGACATCGCCCAATTGATGTGCTCAATTTTTGTTCGAATAATTACATCTACTACTTACTTTCTTGTGTTCTTAGCTTTACTAGAGACTGTTCTACACGCACTCCGAAAAAGTTCCAAACTCCGCGGTCCACCATGTCGGTTTCCGCCTGCTTCTAAGCTTTATCAGGGGGCACACTGCATTAAATGAGAGATTGCGTGCCTTTGTGACAATATCAACCATGCAATCTAATTCTTCTACTGTCGCCGGAAGTCCAGGGATTTCCAGCGGCAATAATTCCTCCAACACCTCCCCATTTTGTTCCAGTTTGTCCTTCTGGTATTTCTGAAGGCTTTCCGGATAACAGGTTTACTGTTGAGTTTAGCGCTCCTTCGCCACTACACCCCCTGATCATATGAACAATTGTTTCTGACGCGAAGGTCACATCTAAAACCACCTGTCGATTTTTAACAATAAATGTTGGTTCTCTCCCAATATTGCTAACTAAAAGGTTAGTATTTAATAAATAATCAAAAAATAACTCATCCCTCACTTTAATGTCTGTGCTTCCCCAGATTTTGTGAGGGTATGACATCTACTCTTCTTTGACCTGCTTCCCAGATCAGTTCTCCCAGGTTATCCGGCGGAACACCAATGTAATATCCCCACTACTAAATTGAGGAAGAAAAAAATTCAAATTATTTTTCGCTGAAATACACGATCTGATCTTCCCAGAGTTGCTTGAGTATAATAATTTATACCCTTTCGTTCTGAGGCCACATATTCTATTATTGTTAATCCAAGGTTCTTGGATTAACACCAAGTCCTCATCTGACTTAGTCAGCCCGAGAACGAGAGCTGCTGAGGCAACCTTCATGTGATGCAGGTTTATTTGTACAATATTAATCATTGTGGTCTACCTTACTCAACTCTTCCTGCACTCCCTGCATCGGGATAGTGCCATCTGGCTCGTTGCTTCGGCCGCGATCCACCTCGTCGAGAGTTTGATACGATGTCCCCATCAGATTCAAGAGAGGAGATTACCTCTCCTCACTATACTCCCCACGTCCGAAGCGTCACTCATTTGGTCGCCCACCGTCTTCCGCTGGGTCCGTCTGCCGTCGCCCCCAGGCTGGCCTTCCTCGCACGTATCGGCCTCGTCTTTCTTATATATTTTAAGAGTGATCGACCCGAACCCGACGTTGAACCCTCCCTTTGATTTTGTAAGAGAAACCCGGGATTCTTTATTGATCAGCATGATTGCCAATCTAAAGTCCCTTTATCCTCCTCTTGCTTTACAATCCTCCAATCTTCCGTTGGATTACGGGTCCGAATGATCTCAAGGATGTCCTCTGGCTTATCCGGCTCGCTTGGTAACCAGTGTGCCCTCGGCCTCCTCGGGATTTCCTCTCTGCAGACTGTCTCAAGCCTCGCGCCTTAACTCAACGCGCCCCTGGTACCATCGCGCATTACTACAGGACGGGGGGGTCCCGGGATTTCTCTCAGGACCCTCAAGAAGATGGAGTTTAGTGCATTGTACACAACCCCCCACTTCTCCGACGTGATGCTCCCATTTTCCTGACTTCTGTCAATGACGGCTAGCACCAACACGTGCTTCTTTAGGATATCACTGAATAGCTTCAGTTTTGATCCGTAGGAGCACCGACGTCCTATGTTTTGCACCTTGGCTCGCTTGCTCTCGTCCGCTTCAAGCTCATCCTGGGGCCTCTGTCTTTTAGACACCAGGACCATTTCCGAGCTATCGCAGCCGACAGTTTTTTTAGCCCATGCCACATATTCCTTTTGCTCTACTGTAAGCTGCCACGCAGGGGTCGCAGCTAGAATTTTGAACATTGACTGTCTCTTGGCGGTTAAACCCTCCTGGCTTCAATGCCATGGTGTCGCTTAGCCTTCCCCTGATGATGGAGCCCGATCTTTATGGTTAGAATTACTCCCTTCTTTTATACCTTCCGGTTTTTGAGGGCTACCGGCCCCTTTATTTTTTTTTCTTCTTGATTGTTCATGCTTCTCCCACGAGTGTCGGAGAAATACATCTCCACCTGCGCAGAGATCCGTATACGCAGGTAAGGCCAAATACAACTGGAGGTAGCCTGGTATAATCAGAGGGCTCCGTTCACGACTGGGTTTTGTTAAATGGGCTCTAGCCTAGTCGATCATCATCACGGGTCGCACAACACTTTAATCCAGCCCATCACCGAGCACCCCGGCCCCAGCGTCCGCCTCCTCCCAACATTCACCCGCCCATTCAACCATTCAAATGGATATCCCAAACCAATGGGACCCATTCCATTCAAGGCATGGCCCGTTTTTAGGGTTCCTCACTCACTACTTGGGGACCCGCGAGCGCAGGAAGACGCGACGCTCAGTTCACCGTGGTTAGTAGTCGATTGTTTTATGGCGCTATCAGTTCGCCCTTCCATTCTGGGTATCATAGGCACTTATAATCTAGTGAACCGAGGTTAACCACTCCCTTGTTCCATGAGACTCTTCTCTTAGCAGAGCTACGGTTGAGAGCGGCTTATTTAATTCGCCGCTAACCTATCTTTCGGTAGGCCGTCCACTATCCACCACCTGTGACGATTTGTTTGTTTAGTACAGCCCCAGAGTTAGATACCATACGTCCAAATTGTTTTAATTTTCGATTCGTAGATATGGCGTTTATAATACAGGCTAAGACTAGAATGTTTTCCTATTAGCCAGTATACGGGTTGGGTTCGTTTGCCCGACTTTCAAAATCCCGACTGTCAAAACCCCGATTTTAAAAAAAAATTTATGAATACGGGGGCCCGCGGGCCGGCATTTTAAAATGCAATGCCCCCCCCCCCCCCCCCCCCCCATTGGGATTTTGAAAGTTTGGATTTTTTTGTCGGGATTTTGATAATTCGTTCTTTTGTAATTCGGGATTTTGAGCCGATCCCCCAGTATACATCTCACGTTTGTTTTTTTTTTAATTTGCTCTGGGAGGCTATTATGAAATTTTTTTCCATTTCATAAATTACGAAATCGTTAATTCGATCCGCCGCGAATATTTCTATTATGAACCTTTTTTGGTCGTAAAATTTAAGACCATGAAGTTTTAGCTAAAATTTCAACCATCAACTGATTTTTCAGAATTAATTCGTTTGTAATTTCACTCCACAAATGTTGGGTGGTCCCTTTATATTGAGACGCATTTAATAAATGTTTGACTATGCCAACATTTTTCCCATAAAAGAAATTAAAATGTCAAATTAGTGACCATTGGTAATTAACCTATAAAAAACACAATAATTTTCGTAAAATTGGATTTCGATTTTTTGGTTCATATTGGGGATACAAATTGAAAATGCGGGATTTTTTTCTATTTTTGAACGTTTATTCTGAAAAAATGGTAACAAATGAATTATTCAAAATATTGTCCATCGCTAGCCACAACTTTTTCCCATCTTTCTGGCAATTTACGGATACCGTCGCGAAAAAATTCGGCCGGCTTGGCTGCTATCCAGTCATCGACCCATTTTTGGGCTTCTTCGTAAGAATGGAAGCGCTGGTCAGCTAGGTCATGTGTCATCGATCGGAAAAGGTAGTAATCGGAAGGAGCAATATCTGGGCTATACGGCGGGTGGGGTAAGACTTCCCATTTCAGCGTTTGTAGGTATGTTTTGACCGGCGCTGCAACATGTGGCCGAGCTTTGTCATGTTGCAAAATTACTTTGTCGTGTCTTTGCTCGTATTGCGGCCGTTTTTCTTTGAGTGCGCGGGTCAAACGCATCAATTGAGTTCGGTATAGTGCTCCTGTGATGGTTTCGTTCGATTTCAATAGCTCATAATACACCACACCCAGCTGGTCCCACCAAATACAGAGCATGAGCTTGGCGCCGTGAATATTTGGTTTGGCCGTCGATGATGATGCATGGCCGGGGTAACCATATGATTTTTTGCGCTTCGGGTTATCGTAATGGATCCACTTTTCATCACCAGTGACAATGCGATGCAAAAAACCCTTCCGTTTTTGCCGTTCGAGCAGCAGTTCGCATGCAAAAAAACGGCGCTCGACGTCTCTCGGCTTCAGCTCATACGGCACCCAATGTCCTTGCTTTTGGATCATTCCGAGGGCTTTTATACGATGGGAAATGGCTTGTTGTGTCACTCCCAATGAATCTGCGAGCTCTTGTTGAGTTTGACACGAGTCTTCATTGAGTATTGCCTCCAATTCAGCATTCTCAAACTTTTTCACTTGGCCCGGCCGCTCTTTGTCCTCAACGTCAAAATCACCACTTCTAAACCGCACAAACCATCTCTCGCACGTTGAAATCGATGGAACATGACTCGGATAAGCCTCGGAGACCAATCGATGTGCTTCAGCAGCACTTTTCTTCAAATTAAAGAAGTAAATTAAAACTTCCCGCAAATGCTGTTTTGTTGGCACGAAACTCGACATATTGAGAGCTCAAAAAAACTATGAATTTGACACTGCGACAAATTGACACATACTGAAAATTAAAGCTATAAGACGTAGCTTTGACATGAACATAGTCACAGTACTGCCTGATGCGTATAGCGTTAGTAACGCCATCTGTTATCAATCCCGCATTTTCAATTTGTACCCCCAATATTAGGGCGGATTCACGATTTCCAAATTTTACGAAAGCAAAAAAATTTCATAATACGAATTTTCGCGGCGGATCGAATTTTACGAAATCGAAAAAATGTCATAATGGACCCCTGCTTTTTGTCTAAAATGGTATTTCCAGTTCAATCTTGCATCGAAATGCAACCTGAGATATTTAGAAGATTCAGCTTAGGGAATTTGTACCCCATTGAGAAATGTACTGATTTCAGCTCGTTAAACTTTATTTTTCAAGGTCCTTTGGCTGATTTCATCGAGTACTTGTTGTAAGTATTCAACTGCTTGATTCTGCGATTCGCTTGATGCCAATCCTGTGGTATCATCAGACAAAGCTCCGATGAAGGTTGTAGGCCCTAGTACGAATTTTTCAAAAAAATTGTTTTTCGGTGTTCCTCCGGTTACATGAATTATAATCATTTAAAAGAACTAACTTGTAATTCTATATTAATTAGATTTATCAAACATTTATATTTTCAGGCAAACCTAGTATATTCAGCAATGGCATTTTTTATTATGTGTAAAAAATATAAAACTTCTTTGAAAAATAAGGAACATACTCGATTAGCAAGTGTTAGGTAAGTGGATTTACAAATATTATTTAAAAATACATTTTTTAACGGTTCTTTACACATTAAATTATATCAAAAACTATTTTTTCTTCTTTTTACACGAATAAACTTCAAAACTCTAACTATATACAATATGTAAATATACAAAACATTTAATTTCAACACACGAATCACATTTAGTGGTTTCAATGAAAACTGTATTCATCGAAAGATTCACTACTATAAGTAAATTTAAGTTTATTTAAATTTTTTTTTTAAATATATTTGGCGACACCAATTTTATAAATTATATTTATTATTAGCACAAGTTAGTGCGGTTTGTGAATGTTTGTGTGTATGAGTGTTTTTCAGGTAATAACTCTAACTCTAGGGTAAGGTAATTGATGAACTCATCGATTAGTTCATCATGAATCTTTTAATGAAGTCTCACAAGAAGGTTGGGATGAAAACCACATTGATAGTCGTCAATGTTGTTTTTGGTGAAAGGGATGTGTCTGGCAAATACAGCATTAGCCAATACCACGATAGTTTCCACTTGTGCAACGGACATATGCGCGCTCTTCCAATTCTCCGGCAGCGTTTCTTGGTCCCAAATAGAGACGATGACATCGTATAGATTTGATGCAAGAGTAGCGCCTCCGAGCTTAATCTGTTCTGTAGGGAATTCATCGAGACCGGGTGCTTTCCCATTTTTCTATCTACTAATAGCGGTCACTTCATCATTCCGATTTAGAGAGAACGCCTTTGATGGCTGTACTTCTTGGGTGGAAGCCTTTATTGAGATTCCTGGCGTTAGCAAAACAGTCCCTTGGATTTCCTAATTCAGCATGGAAGGTGATGTTTCCGATGCATGATCTCATGTAATCACGCTTCTCTTGTCAAAGGTGGCTTTCCTAGCTCGGAAACATTCACGAATACGAATAAAAAAAATACGAATTCGTATAATTGGTATGGTATTCCTGAATACGAATACGTGTAATTCTAATATGAAAATGAATGATACCTTCAAAAATGTCCTCTATTCTGCAATACGAATTGGAACAGTAACGACAAAAATAAAGATAAAAATAAAATATATTTTTAAAATTTTAAAATATTTTAAGTAATTTATTTTATGGGACCAATGAAAATGGACCGGAGCGTTTCCCAATTCGTTGAATTAATTCGACTTGCTCGTGGTGTTACCATCTTGTAATATTCGCTAACGAGCGATCCCAAATTGATGATTTATTCGCTATCAGCGATCTCGATCAGAAAAATAACAAGCACTTTTAACTAACAATTTTATTTTCCAAATTATTTTTGCATATTACATTAATAAAATCTCAGAGAGGAAATTTGCATGCAAAAACAACAATCACAAAATTAACAAACTGTACTTTATATAATGCAAGTACATAATGCAAATGACAAGTATATAACATGAGGTAAAATTAGGACATTTAAATCATCTTGAACACTCGGTGGTTCAGCATTCACTGTTTATTCTTCCAATAATAGCTGTACTGCAATTGCTGTAAGTAGTCAGTTGACCATCTTGACCATAATTGTTTGTATAAAAGGTTCACTAACTCCCTGCCCTTAGCACACTTTATGTCGTCATTTTTTATTATAGCTGACTCAGATATAGCAGTCAATGACCGACCAATGAAAAATGGCCGGGAGTTATGATTCCCAAATTATCATCAGTAGTAACTGGAGTTAGTTGTGGAGTGGTTCCCATCGTTCAACGAATATGATATTTATCTAGCTTAACAGCAGATTCATAAATACCACCGAAATGTAAGTCGCTGAAGTTGACCCGAAATATCCGCCGGACATTTCTGGTTTGTTTCTTCAGTAAAGTGTAACCATCCCGAAAAAAATGTACGTATAGAAAAAGTGTAGTCTAATCCCGAAAAATATAATATGCATAGTGTTGGCGACACTTTAGAAAAAAAAAAATTTATTTCGTGTAGTCGTACTATCAGTATATTATTATTAATTTACTAATTCTAAAGTAATATTAGAGTAGTAATGTAATTTGATAATATTTTGTGAAATCTAAAACAAACGGTAAAATATAAAAAATATTATAAATTTAAAAGCTTTAATTAGGAGAAATATAAGTTAATTTGTGATAAAAAGGGTATGAGTGCATAATTTCTTTATGTACACGGATTAAAACATAACCCTCAAATATATTGATAAACGTTTATAAAAACAATATCGAAATTTTTGTAAGGCGAAATCATTAATGGAGCCAACACTATAAATGGCACTAGTGACGAATAGCTAGGGGTAAATAAATGATCCTTGAGAGACCCATTTACTTCTATCTTCTTCTAATATATAAAAATCTCGTGTCACTGTGTTTGTGGTCGCACTGCTTCGAAATGGCTCGACCGGTTTTTATGAATTATTTTATCTATATATTTTGTAGGTACGTGAATAGGTCGTAAAGTATATTTCATACCGCTAGGTGATTAGGGTGTCCCTATCCAGAAAATTTTTTTCTTCCCAAAATATCGTCGAAGTAATACTGATAAAGGCGGACAATCATTTACGCTAAATTTCAATAACGCAGACATTGACATTGCAAATCTTTGGGTGGTACCATATTCACCTGCTGAGCAAAACATTCAATGCTCATATTAATGTTGAGTTCTGCAGTTCGGTGAAGAGCATCAAATACATTTGCAAGTATATGTGAATAAAGGCAACGATATGGCTGTGATTCAAATTCAGAATACCGATGTGAATGCCCCTCGATTGAATGACAACGACGAAATAATGCGCTACCAAATTGGAGCGTGCCATAAGACCACCAAAAACTACACTCACCGAATTTTACGAATTGTGTAATCGTGCGGGTACTTTCGGTGTCTTTGCATGTCCACTACTCTATTCCATAGTACCACACTATTTCACATGAAATCAATCAAAAAAATGGATGCCCCGCAAGCAAGGCACACCAATTGATGCATGCCCCGGCCTATTCAAATCAAACACTTTGGGCTGAGTATACAGTCACTCCAAGGCAGATTGAGTGCTTCTATCTACGACTGTTGTTGGTTAATGTCACCGGCCCATTGTCATTTCAAGATATACGCAAGGTGAATGGACAACAGTATCCAACATATAAAGATGCATGCACTGCACTCGGCTTACTCGAAGACGACAATCACTGGGGCGATATGTTTGCTGAAGCAGCATTGGGCTGTACATCAACACAAATTCGTCTCTATTCGCTATAGTGTTGATACGTTGTGAGATAAGCACAAAAATTCAAGGACTGACGATATATTGCATCGAATTCGTACACGGTGCAACGATCTAACGATTACATTCAGCGATAATTCAGTAATACTGGTAATACATTTTCCTACCTTAGGATATGGAAAAATATATTACTTTTTTTTCACTTTAAATTTAACTTTTAAGAGATCAAACAATGAATATGTCCGTTACGTTAATGAAATATGTTACATTGAATTGAGAAAATAAATGGTTATTGTTTTTTTGTTTTTATCGTCGGTCATCGTCTACAGCGCTCCGTTCCTCTTTCATCTTTCCCCGCACCAGAGAAATTAAAGTCTATCTGGTAAAATCACAAATTCGCTCACAAAAGTAATTCAAAAAAGTGTTTTATGTTCATGATATGGATCTGGGCTGCTCATGGTAGATCGGAATAACCAAGGCCTATCTGCCGGTATACGCCAACACTTAGATTTATCTCTAGGATTGGCACCAGAGAAATTAAATTCTACCTTGCAAAATCACAAAATTGCTCACAAAAATAATTAACAAAAGTGTTTTCTGTTCATGATATAGACATGCATATTATATTTTTCGTTACACTTTTTCGGGATGGTTACACTTTAGCGAAGAAACAACCCAAAAAATTCCGACCAACTTCAGTGACTACGAAATGTGGGGAACCAGCTGGTGAATATTTCCATGTAATTTGATCTTCTGTAGTACATGAATTAAGCTGCCGTTGAAACCCTGTATCGTGAAGCATCTTGTATAGATCGTGTAATTCAGAGTTAGCAGCTACAAAGTTTGTCCCATTATCTGAGAATACATTTCTACACAGATTAGACGCTAATTCCAGATGAAGAGGAGTACGTTATTTAATCCAATTTTTATTGCTTTTGCATTCAGAGGCCCCATAGCGTTTTGTATTGTCATCAACGATTTTTTACGATATATTCGATCTAAGAGATCGTCAAAAGGTTCAGCGCTTGCAGTTGTGGCAGTGAAGTTAGATTTTTCTTCGATGACCTCCATTGACCCTGTAAGTTGCTGTGAATTATTCCAAAGTTCAATTGACGAATGAAGAAAATGAGGTTCTAACCACCACCGTTCGAAGTTCATAAGCAATTCAGGAAAAGTTCATCTTAAAATCAAATCGGCTGGTTTTAATTTTGATTCTATGTGCATCCATTTAGTTGGATCGGGTTTTGCCTGAATATCGGACACACGGTTTGCCTCGTTAGTTTTTCATTTGGACGATGAAGACCTAATCCAATGAAGAGTTATCATAGAGTCTGCCCAGTAATAACATGCCTCGACCTTAAAGTTCGAGCATCTCGAGATTTTGAACGCATTAAGTTAGTAGCACAACCCTTCAGACCTAAGAAACGTACATCGACAACGACACCGTACGTCCACGAAAATAATTCTGCACTGGATGCCAGTACATACCTAGAGTTATTATGACAGTTTTATCATAGGACATAGAATTTCTTCGTTTTTACTGTGTCGGTCTAAATAGTTAGAGGCAGCTGATTGGTAACTCTGCAATGACGCTTGGAATCTTTTAAAGCATCGACATTCCAGCGAACGGTTATCTGTGCTATTTAACGTATATGACAGTTTCTACTTATATTTGAATATCACAAGCCTCATGTTCGCTTTTCGGGTTTCTTGATACAACTAAGCTGTACATAATTGCCAGGTCGGTGACGCGTTCACCGTTGTAATGTCACCATCGTATTGTCCATACCGTTAATTGTCGACAGGTTATGTTTATAGAAATATTTAATTTGTTCGAAATGTTTGATTGAGATAAATGTTTGAAATTTATCTAGTTGGTGATCGCACACAGTCGTACAATAAATTAAAATGAAAATATTTTTTTTTCTTTCTTATATTAATTAAAGGTTCTACTTAAGATGTTCTGTAATATTTTTGATCATATTTACTGGTGTGTGGACTTTCGGTTATTTGTATATGGAATCGATAAAATTTAATGATAGTTCCGATACAATAAATCCAAATATATATGGTTATATATTTGTTATATTAAATTCATTCCAAGGAATTTTTATATTCGTATTCCATTTTATACAAAATGATAAGGTTCGGCACGAATATTACAAATTAATTCGGCAAAATAAATGGCTACCGAAATGTTTCAAATGCAACAAAGCAAATAATAATAATAATAGTAATAATATTAATAGTAATAATAATAATAATAATAATAATATAACATCAACTCAAACCAATTCACCAAATTCGCAAATCCATGACCAGGGTGATAGTGGAAATTGTATTAGTAATACGATAAATAATAGGACGATCAAACCTAATCGGTCACAAATTTCGTCAACCTCATCAATATCAATTAATTCAAGCAATTTAATTTATAATACAAATAATGGTAATAATAGTAATAATAATAGTAATAATGACTGGAATTACTTGCAACAAGGAGGTGGTGGTGGCGCCGGCGGAACGGGTATTGATAACAGTATGCCTACATCATTTGCCACTCTAAACCATCATCATATGCGAAATAAAACCCTCGGTAAACCACAAATGGGGAGTGGAATTATGACTGGAACATTAAATTTGATTGGACAACCGCAAGCCGGCACTGTATCAATGTTGAATCAAGATGACTGCTACTATTGGACAAATCATAGTAATAATAATAATAATAGTAATTTAAATAATAATACATTAGGCAATACAATTTATCCATCATATAAGAAAAAAATTAAATATCCGTATGACACGTCTACAATGAATCCCTCATCACATCACCAGCAGCAGCAGCAGCAGTCATCATCCGATTGTCAATTTCAAAGTCGAACATTAAATCCACCGACAAATCAATTTTTATATAAATTTAACTATTTGACTGATCATCAACCAACAATGCATCAACAGCAGCAACCACCACCACCACCTGCAAATCGAAATTTACTGCATCATCATCCACATATTATTAGCGGTGATAGTAGTTTGGTGGGGGGCGGTGGTGGTGGTGGTGGTACAAGTGGTTTAGTACAAGTTCCTGGTTCAAATGTAGATAATAGTAATAATTACTTTGATGAACCAGTATATGAAGAGATTGTGAGTAATCGGCCGAATTACGATGATTATGTGGACGATGAGGAAATTGAAATAAATCGGCGGCAACAACAACATCAAAGACGGGCGGCGGCGGCGGCAGCACAACAGCAAATTCATCGACGTCACAATTCGAATAATTTTAATCCAAATGAATTGGATGCAAGCGATGATGATGATGATGAGGATGACGACGACGACGAAGAAGATGATGATGATGATGACGACGATGATGATGATGTGAACGAAGATGAAGATTTAGAGGATTTTGGTAACGAGGATGAGGATTTAATTGATGAAAACTATAGAATTAGGGATATGTTAAGTAGTACTAGGGACAATCGGATAAAGTAAGTCTATCACGTGTCTATAACGCCGATATATACATGTATCGGTATTATTAACATTTGTTTTACTGTCAATATTCCAGAAAATTAAAATATGCTTATCCTCCTGTAAAATCACAACCAATCAATGATATTCAGCCCATCGAAGAACTTCAAGCACATCAAGCACCACCAACTATAGTATCAGCCGCACAACAGCAGCAACAATTCGGCCGTAATCTATCAGCAATCCTAGATGAAAATAACACTGTCATATGTTATTTAGAACCCATATCGAAAAACTAAATGTGTTTCCCCGCCCATTTTCCCGTAAATTCTCCACAATCTCTTAAACAAACCACACAAAACCTATAATATATAAAAATATCCTTTCGTTAAGAAGTATTAAGATAAAAAAAATGAAAAGAGTTCCGTTATATTTTTAAATTCATTATAGTTTTTTATGTAATATTTTTTTTTTTAATTTGTAAGTTTTTATTTTTCTGTGATCAAAACAAAGCTAATAAACTAAGTTTTATAAATGTGTATGCAGTACGCCGAAAAAATTCGAATCGATATCAAAAGCAAACACTGCCTGGTTCACTTGATTGGACGCACTTGCAATTTTACTTTTACATGTACATTTTACTGGCGGAACAAAGAAAATATTTTTTTTTTATTAAGAAGGGAGACAAGTTGAAATTTAATGTTATTTTTCGGTTGAATTGATAAGACGATTTGTTTTTATTGAGAAATTCTTTAATCTTTCTAGCTATTTTTAGTAATAGGTACTACCCAATTCTTTAAAATTACTTCAAAGATCCTGGCCTTGAGAGTTCAACGAAATCTCGGCTAAGGCAATAGGTCCAAATAGCTACTCATTTTCACCCATTTTAATTCTTGATTAAAAATTTAGCAACTTACCTCCCTCACTCAACAAAAATATATTCTTGGTTCCGCGAGAAATTACAGTAAATTTTACATTTAAGAGTAAAGTTACATGTGCGTCTAATCAAGTGAACGACAGTGCATATATTTACTCAACATGTGGCCGGATATTTGAGCAACCTAAAGAAATCTCTTAAGCGATCTGTATACACATGTACAGGACGTTGCAGTGACTACTAGTATAAGATACAAAATATATTTTAATATTCACTGAAACACCCTGTATATGTATAGTAATTATTAATAAAATAATATAATAAATAAAATAATAAAATAGTGAATTATATATTGTAAAATCTTTATATAGATGTCTACAACAAAAAAAAAATGTACAGGTCCTAGATCCTGTTTTGGCTCAAAAACAAACAGAACGTCAAATGAAATAAAAAAAAAAAACTTTTGAGTAGTTTCTTTCAATCAAAAAAAATACTAAAAATACACATTTTTATTAGTAATTTGATTTTTTTATTATAAGATGGCGCCCATGGTTTATAAAACCACACACACACACACACATATATATATTTTGTTTCGTATAATTCGCTAGAAATGAGTTCACATTTAAAAAAGTAAATCATCGACAATCTTTTTATCTTAATTAGAGCATTATTATTTCTTTGGTCCACTCTTTTTTTTATATTATTTGAATATCATAAATAGACTTTATACAAAATATATTTGTAAATATAATATAAAATTAAATATTAACATTATAAATGGAAAAATTAATTTCTTGAGAGTTAAAAAATGTCTTAAGACGAAACGTAAATATTCATTAGATTATCTCGCCGTTTATTTAGAATTTTTGACCCGATGATTTGTAGAGAATTAATCGATTGATTGCAAGTTGAAATTAAAGTGAGTATATTGAAAATTAATTCGAGTGAGTATAATATAATATATTAATAATTAGTATTCCTTTATTATTTATTATTAATATTATTTTAATATACATTGTACTTATCAAGCGCTTTAAACTACAATAATTTAAAATCATAATGATAACGTGCACACACAAATATGACGAAAAATATTAACGGAAAGTCCATTTTTAAATTGGATTAGTTTCACAATGGATTAGTCGTGTTCGTGACGCCAGCCGGAACCAAACCAACTATGGCACAAGTAGCCGATGCATTGTGCGCTATATGATTTTTCAATCGGACCCTTATAAATCCGACCGGAACCTTATAATGCCAGCTGGAACCATTGTCTCTCCAGCCAAACCAACGACGGCACAAGAATCATAATGGATTGTGCACTATACGATTTTTCAGCCGGAACCTTATAAATACGGTCGGAACCATACCCTCTATAGCCAAACCAACTATGGCACTAGAAGCACAATGGATTGTGCACTAAATGATTTTTCAGCTGAAACCTTATAATTCCAGCCGAAATCTTATAAAGTTAGCTGGAGCCATACCCTCTATAGCCAGACTAACTATGACACAAGAATCACAATAAAAGTTTTTTCAGCTGAAACCTTATAATTCCGGCCGAAATCTTATAAAGCCAGCTGGAACCAACTCCTCTATAGCCAAACTAATTACGGCACAAGAATCACAATGGATTGTGCACTAAATGATTTTTCAGCTGGAACCTTATAATTCCAGCCGGAACCATACCCTCTATATCCAAACTAATTATGGTACAAGAATTACAATGGATTGTTCACTAAATGATTTTTCGTTTAGAGACTTAATTCCTGCCGGATATATGTAAAGCCAGCCGGAACCATACTCTCTATAGCCAGACTAACTATGATACAAGAAGCACAATTATTGTGCATCATTGTGCACTATATGATTTTTTGGTCGTGACCGTATAATTCCAGCCAAAGCCTTATAAGCGAGCCAGCGCCATACCCTCTCCAGCCAAACTAATGATGCATATGATTTTTCAGCCGGAACCTTATAATTTTAGCCGAAACCTTACAAAGCCAGGATTATGCACTACAATTTTTTTTTAGCGGTAACCTTATAATTCCAGCCGAAACCTTATAAATCTAGCCGAAACCTTATAAATCCAGCCAGAACCTTACTGCAGCCAAATCAACTATTGCTCAATGATCATAATGTATTGTGCATTGTGTAATTTATTAGTACAAAAATTATTCCTGATATTTACGAGAAATGCTAAAAATCAAAAATTTAATTGATATTGAAAAATTGCAGTTTAATTATGTTTCTTTGACATCTGACATATACAGTATGTGCAACAAGAGCGTGTACGGCATAACTGTACTTAAAACTGTAGGAACAAATTTGGGCGGGGCTTAAACCGATTGTATATTGATTCCTATTGGGCGCTCTAAAACAAAAATTAGTTTAACTGCAACTGCTTAGCGAATACATCCGAAAGGACCAAAAATGTCGGTTGCAAGTGCAGCAAAAAGAGTCGGAAACATTTGTGCAGAAGTGGATAATGGTGGATAAAAATGTTGACAATTTGCCAGATAGAGGCAAAATCCGAACCACTACAAAAAAGGAGGATGACGCCATCATACAGTTATTTGATGTAAATTCTTCATTTACTCTGGATGCAGCTCTTGTAAAATTGGCGAAAAAGAATACTGTTATTCCAAAAGCAACAATACGAAATAGAATTATGGAATATGGCTATGCATATGGAAATACTTTGGCCAAACTACTGGTAATACAAAAATACATGGAAAAGCGCGTACAGTGGGTGAATGAACATAAAACAAACATTTTACGAATATTGTGTTTACTGATGAGTCATCCTTTTAAGGTTTTAATGTTAAAAGGCGTGGTTGGTCAACTAAGCAAAAACAAAAATTGTCCGAAATGTGAAGCACCCACCTTAGCTCCATGAATGGGGATGCTTCACCAAGCAAGGTTTTGGTAAACTAATCGCTTCCACACGGAGCCTAAATGCACCTTTCATGAAAAAAAGTTATTCACGAGATTTGTTACCATCTGTCCTTAAATGGTTTGGAGCTGGGAACTCGGATTGGTTCTTGCAAGAAGACAACGATCCAAAACACCGTAGGAAACTCTGTTCGGAGTTTAAACTGAAAAAGGGTATCACAACATTGGATTGGCCATCTCAGTCATCTGATGCCAATCCGATCAAAAATATATGGTCACTTTGGATGATTAAGCTGAAAATGTAAAACATAAAAAGTTGAGCCATTTAGCTCGAGTGGTCCGGAAGATCACTGGTCACTGGTTGACTAACAAATTAGACAAAGTGTGTGTAGTGTTAAACGCTCGTCATTTTCCCGGAAGTCATACTGGTATTGCCATTAGTGATTGCTGTGATGCCATGTTGAAATCGTGGGACCTAAATATCGAAAACCACATTCGAGACATCGCACCGTAATATGGTTAGTGGGGCGAACATTGCTGGTTTAAAAAATGAGTCATGTTTTATTCATGCTCCGCAATTGGTGCTTATTGATTGTGTATTTTTGCAAGTGCCGCAATATCGTAACGCATTTCAATCACTCTCAAGTTGCTTGCACAAACCTAAAGGAATTGCAAGAAAGCCTTTCTCTTCCTAAACACAGACTCATTTAAGGCGTCACAACACGCTGGAATTCCACCACGTATCATATGATGAAGAGAATACTGGACCAAAAACGGGCAATCATTATATTTAACTGATCATAACTTACTTCATTTGTGTGCCGCCAATTTAAAATTAATGAAAAACGTTGTAATTTTATTAGCACAATTTGTTAACTTCGCAGTTGAAACGAGCTCTGAAAAGGCTCTTATATCTATGATAACCCCAAATTTGCCAGCACTGGAACGTTTTCTCGGAAAACATCTAAATAACGAAGGGATGGTAACTATGAAATAATTACTTAAATCATTACAATTGAGATTTAAACACCTGAAGTCAAATAAGCTGGTAATTGCGACCACATTCGACCCTCGTTTTAAATTTTAAGTTGAAGGACGATGCGAAAAATTGGATTATAGCGAAAATTATGGCATTATCTTCTTCAACTGTCGTACCAGTTGATCTTTATAATCAAAATCAATCGGTAATTGGAGATATTGAAGACGCTGACTTACTTGAAGATGATACAGTTCAAGACGTATGGTACAGTTCAAGACGTAAATGCCCAAACATCTCTATCAAAGAAAATCCTATTGCTTGGTGGACGCTTTATTTTATTTCTCATTTTTATTTATAAACGAAATTTGAAATACATTCATATACAAACAATATATGGCTCCAACTTTCTAGCACCCCATCTCAAGGTTTTGACAAAAGTGATGATTGAATTCGTTTGGTCAGGATTGGTCTCTAGTTTTTATTGTTTGGTCACTTACGATTAAACGTTAATAAATAAATAAACAAAAATTCAAAAAAAAAAATTCCCGGGTAGCACCTCATTGCAAGAAAACCATACCGCCGTTTTTATCAAATTTCGTTAGGTAATCGTTACGTCAGGATTGGTCACCACATTTTGGCGTTTGGTCATCAATGAGTCAGTTTTTATTGCAAAAAAACAAAATCAAAATTGTAGTAATTCAATAAAATCAGGTTTTTCGCTTACTTGGGAATTTCATTTTTCATTTAGATCAAAATATTTATTTTTTCGAAGAAAAGTGGAAGACAAGATATCAGTTCAATTTTATGGTTCTTCATAATTCGTTGAGGATTGGTCACTAGTAATCTCATAATTTCCACACGATTTCAAGCGTTCGGGGCTGGAAACTTGACCAATACTAATAATTTTAGAAATCCAACGTTCGGAATCGGTTGGTCGACCGTTATTGAGGATTGCTCACTAGTTTTTTTCGTTTAGTCATCCCTACATAATGGTAAATTGCGAAAATTCTCTAAAAACTCATAATTTCAAGTTAGTATTGGTTTCGCAATAAATCATTATTTAGGGATGACCAAACGAAAAATAACTCGTGACCAATCTTCAACGAATTATGAAGAACCAAAAAATTGAATTGATTATATCTTATGTCTTCCACTTTTCTTTGGAAAAACAAATATTTTGATCTAAATGGTATATTCCAATTGGATTTTTTATTAATTTTGTAAAATGAAATTCCCAAGTAAGCGAAAAACCTGATTTTATTGAATTACTACAATTTTGATTTTGTTTTTTTGCAATAAAAACTAACCAAACGCCAAAATGTGGTGACCAATCCTGACCTAACGATTACCTAACGAAATTTGATAAAAACGGTATGGTTTTCTTGTAATGAGGTGCTACCCGGGAAATTTTTTTTTTTCAATTTTTGATTATTTATTTACCGTTTAATCGTAAGTGATCAAACAATAAAAACTAGTGATCAATCCTGACCAAACGAATTCAATCATCACTTTTAGTCAAAACCTTTAGATGGGGTGTTAGAAAGGTGGAGCCACAATATATTTTACATGTATTTTAAAATGTGTTTTATTTTTTATATTTTTTGAAATAAAATAATGTTTTGCAAACTACCAGGGCGCGGTCCCGGTAATAAAATAGTAAGCCGAAACCGGGTTAAAACCGGACATTAAAAATCAAGCCGCAAATCAAGCAATCAAAATGGATCCACTACGACAACCCAAAAAGAAAAAAAATTATGGGAACACCTGGCCATGTTAATAATAAATCCAACGTAATAATTTTATAAATCCGGTCACTAGTTATTTTCGTTTGGTCATCTCTACTTAACGATTTATTGCGAAAAAATTTTAAAAACTCAGTAGAAATTATGAGCTTTTAAAGAATTTTTGCAATAAATCATCATGTAGGAAACGAAAATATCTAGTGACCAATCCTCAGTGGGAATTGGGATTATGGGAACCAAACGATCCCGATCGTTGGATTCATAAAATTATTAGTATTGGTCAAGTTTCCAGTCCAGAACATACCGATTTATGTGGAAATTATGAACTTTTAAAGAATTTTCGCATTAAATCTTTATGTAGGGATGACCAAACGAATCAACTAATGACCAACCCTCAACGAGTTTGTAATTAATTTTGTAAAATGAAATTCCCAAATAAGCGACGAACCTGATTTTATGGAATTAATAAAATTTTGATTTTGTTTTTTCATGACCTATCCTGACCTAATAAATTCAATCATCTTTTTTCTCAAAAACTTTAGATGGGGTATTAAAACGATGGACCCCTATGATTCTATATATTTGGTGGGATCAGTTGTTAAATCCAAACGAAACCATTACTGGGGCTCTATCGAACACAATTCATGAGCTTGCATGATAATATTCGTTCATATGTTGTGGTACTGGTTAAAACCTATTTTGAAACACACAATTAGGAAGTTTTACTCCATCCGCCGTTTTCACCAGACATTTTCCTGTCTGATTATTACCTAATAAATACCCAATTTTTGATTAAAACCGCGGATACTTATTTGTTTATCCAATATTAAATTTTACAAACAGGAATTTTTAAGATGTTGACCAGAAACTGAAAAGAACCTATATATGTCTGCTAACTCCCATAAAACTTGTAAAGGTTAATATCATTGCAAAAATTAATTAATTCCGGCACACAGGCTTGGAAGAAGTCACACTTCATACAAAACTCATTTTTTTGATTGAAATTTAATTTATACAATCTCTTTTTCGTAAATTCTATATATAATTTTCAAAATAATATGCAAGAAGCGAAAAAGGTGTTATGGAAGCTGGGACTTTCCGGCCAAAAATCACGGGGTCTCCCAATTTATGGAAAAGGCTTAAGTTGTTTGATCCCGATCAGTCAATCCGTATGGGCTGGGCTGTACATGGGGCAAATTTTTTATTGACTAGGTGAAAAAAATCTTCAAAGGACAACGGGTTGGTGATGCGCTCCACTCGACACTGTGAGATTCTTACTCACTAAAAAAAATCACACACTCGCCGCGGAGACACCAGTCCGGAACCACTTTCGTATTACTTCGGACTGAACGGACGGTTATTTATTAACTGATTATGATGGGATTTGGTATGTTGGATTGAATTCGGATTCTTAAATGATTTTTGGAAGAAGTACGGGAATATGGCCACCTGGAACGGGACTCGGTAATTTATTAACCGATTTTGATGGGATTTGGTATATTGGATGGAAATGGGATTCTTAAATGATTTTTGGAAGAAGTCCTGGCATATGGCCCCCTGGGACGGACCTCGCTGTTAGATGAAAAAGCCAAATTCTATTTTTTATTTTTTCTAATAAATTTTCTAGTAAAATGTGTAACCATCGGTGGAATTACTTATCCAACTCCCAGACCATCTAAGCTCTTGTAGTATAACTACGTGCAGAGTGCAAATTTTCGCTTGTTTTTTTTTTTATAAAAGAAAGTATTAATTATCCAATGGATTTATTGTCCTTTTAACACACCCATTCACCTACTTACACAATTACAGTATACCACCTGCACGTTGCAAGCTCCATGTCAACCTGCACACTGACATGGACGGTGGGTCGGCGCTGAATTCTGCACTCCAACCAGAGGGTCTAAGTTGTGGCTGTTAACATCACCGATCGTAACCGATGAAGAAAATTCGCTTTACTTTCTGCCTCTGGTGGGATTCGAACCCAGTACCTCCCGGTCCAAGTGCCGAAACTTTAACCACTGCGCCACTTGTATGGTAAAAGGTTGGTTTGAAAGGTTCCGGAGATCTAAGGTCTTAAAACGCTTAGTATGTTCCATATTTCTGTATACATTTTCTGAGGTCGTTCTTATTATCATAACGATAAACGTATTAAAGGCGTTTGGATAGATTTTATAACCAGATTTTTCTGAGAGCAGGTTGGCTTGCCGCTCAACCCACTTATTGGGTTGGCACATGTGTGTTGGTTATTGACTAGTGATATACATGTACATAGCAAGCTCCTTCCTATAAGACAAACGGCCACCTAGCCTGGAGAACATACGCTGATGTAGTATTGCATTTGTGGCGCCCATAACGCGCCCTTACATGTAATGTTAAAGGCCATAGGCAAAATTTCTCCTGCATCGCTTTCTCTCGACTTCCGTATCCGTTTAGAACTACCCATAGAAAATTGACGATATAGGACAGAAACTCATCTATCAAAAATTGGTGATAAATTATTTCATTTTTGCTTTGCTCGTTTTTAAGTGAATTCATAACTTTTCATATTGATAGATGATGCTGGTGTACCAACCTGCAAATTCTCGATGCCAGCCTTCGATATAGTTATTAGTTTTGGGCAAACCCGAACTGTTGAACATGTTCCACATTTTTATTGCAAACAAACTCTCTTTGATGGGAACCCGTATATCCAATATATTGTTTTCCAAAGTACAGGTAAACCTCGCTTAACGAAACCTCGGATCTACGAATATCAATTTTTGATACAAAAACCTCAATTAACGAATACATACCTCGTAATAACGAATAAAAAATTAACATAAAAAGTAAAAAACCGTCCCTTTTACTTCATTTTTGTTACGAATAGCTATACGAACAGCTATACATCGTAAAGAAAAAACTTCTCCTGAATTTGAAATATCAAAAAAACGGCTGACAGTTGTGTTTGGTGCAAATGCAACCGGGGATTTTAAATTTAAGCCGTTTGTTATTGGCCGTTCCGAAATCGCGAGAGCACTTAAAGATATTGAAAAATCATCATTGCCGGTTGTTTACAAATCAAACACCATGGCTTGGATGACCAGTACGGCCCCCTGAATTAAAAAAAGCTGAAATGAAAAAGGTGGACTTAAAAATGGTGTTTTTACATGAAAAAATGGGACTTTTTTTAAGTCATACTTTTAACAAATTTTCTGACTGGTGTTTTACAAAAACAAATTTAATTTTAAAATGACACAAGAAAGGCATATTTTATGTCATTTTACAAATATATTTTTTAATTCATTTTCAAAATGACTTAAAAAAGGCATACATATTTTATTTCACATTATATACATAAAATTTACATTTGTTTTTAATACACATAGAAATGCCTGCGTAATTTCACGTTTTTAAAATGGTTTCTTGTTTTTCTTGTTACAGTTTTTTGTTGTATTGTAGAGAAAGATAAAAAACATGCATTTCATAAATTTCATTTGTGAATTATTATTTGTGTATTAATTTTGAATAATAATATGCATTTTTTAATTTATTTTGAAATTTGCAATTGCTTTTCGCACATTTTCATTAATGAATGCATCATTTGAACAATTTTAATTGCTTTAATTTTCATATTACAGTAAAGGCCCGATTATCCGGCATCCAACGCTCAGTTAACCGGAATTTGAGTTTTTAGATTTTTTTTCCTTTCATATGCATTTTTTAATTCATTTGAAATTTGCAATTGTTTTTTGCACATTTTCTTTAATGAAAGCATTAGTTGAGAATTTGGAATGGCTTTAATTTTCTTATTACATTAAAAGCCCGATTATCCGGCATCCAATTAACCGGAACACTCAGTTAATAGGAATTTTGATTTTTAGGATTTTTTTTTTGCTCTTTTCTCTTTACTTTCTTTTTTGCATATTATGCATTTTTTAATTCACTCTGAAATTTGCAATTGTTTCTTGCACATTTTCATTAATGAAAGCATTAGTTGAAAATTTGGAATGGCTTTAATGTTCATATTACAGTAAAAGCCCTAGTTGAAAGCATTAGTTGAAAATTTGGAATGGCTTTAATTTTCATATTATATTGAAAGCCCGATTATCCGGCATCCAATTAACCGGAACACTCAGTTAACCGGAATTTGAATTTTTAGGATTTTTTTTGCTTTTTTTCTCTTTCATATGCATTTTGTAATTCATATTGAAATTTGCAATTGTTTTTTGCTCATTTTCATTAATGTGAGCATTAGTTGAAAATTTTGAATGGCTTTAATTTTCTTATTACAGTAAAAGCCCGATTATCCGGCATCCATTTTAGCGGAACACTCAGTCAACCAGAAATTTAATTTTTAGGATTTGTTTACTTTTTTCCTCGTTCATAAGCATTTAAGCATTTTGTAATTCATTTTGAAATTTGCAATTGTGTTTTGCACATTTTCATTAATGAAAGCATTAGTTGAAAATTTGGAATGGCTTTAATGTTCATATTACAGTAAAAGCCCGATTATCCGGCATCCAATTAACCGGAACACTCAGTCAACCTGAATTTAAATTTTTATAATTTTTTTTTGCTTCTTTCTCTTTTTTCTCTTTCAATGAATTTTGTAATTCATTATGAAATTTGCAATTGTGTTTTGCACATTTTCATTTATGAAAGCATTAGTTGAAAATTTTGAATGTCTTTAATTTTCTTACTCAGTAAAAGCCCGATTATCCGGCATCCAATTATCCGGAACACTTAGTCAACAGGAACTTTAATTTTTAGGATTTTTTTTGCTTCTTTCTCTTTCATATGAATTTTGTAATTCATATTGAAATTTGCAATTGTGTTTTGCACATTTTCATTAATGAAAGCATTAGTTGAAAATTTGGAATGGCTTTAATTTTCTTATTACAGTAAAAGCCCGATTATCCGGCATCCGATTAACCGGAACACTCAGTCAACCGGAACACTCAGTCTCTTGAAAAAAACAAAAAAAACCTAAAAATTAAAATACAGGTTAACTGAGTGTTCCGGTTAATTGGATGCTGGTAATTGGACTTTTACTGTAATATGAAAATTAAAGCCATTCAAAATTTTCAACTCATGCTTTCATTACTGAAACTGTGCATAAATCAATTGCAAATTTCATAATGAATTACAAAATGCATATGAAAGAGAAAAAATAGAGAAAAAGCAAAAAAAAATACTAAAAATGAATATTCCGGTAGACTAAGTGTTCCGGTTAATTGGATGCCGGATAATCGGGCTTTTACTGTTGCTAATGCTTTCATTAATGACAATATGCAAAACACAAATGAAAGCTTCAAAATTAATTCAAAAATGCATATAAAAGAGAAAAAATGGAGAAAAAAGTAAAAAAATCCTAAAAATCAAAATTCCGGTTAACTGAGTGTTCTGGTTAATTGGATGCCGGATAATCGGGCTTTTACTGTAATAAGAAAATTAAAGCCATTCCAAATTCTCAACTAATGCTTTCATTAATGAAAATGTGCAAGAAACAATTGCAAATTTCAAAATGAATTACAAAAAGCATATGAAAGAGAAAGAAGCAAAAAAATACTAAAAATGAATATTCAGACTAAGTGTTCCGGTTAATTGGATGCCGGATAATCGGGCTTTTACTGTAATATGAACATTAAAGACATTCAAAATTTCCAACTAATGCTTTTATTAACGAAAATATGCAAAACACAATTGCAAACTTCAAAATGAATTAAAGAATGCATATAAAAGAGAAGAAATACGAGTAAAAAGTAAAAATATCCTAAAAATTAAAATACCAGTTATTTGAATGAATTACAAAATGCATATGAAAGAGAAAAAATAGAGAAAAAGCAAAAAAAAATACTAAAAATGAATATTCCGGTAGACTAAGTGTTCCGGTTAATTGGATGCCGGATAATCGGGCTTTTACTGTTGCTAATGCTTTCATTAATGACAATATGCAAAACACAAATGAAAGCTTCAAAATTAATTAAAAAATGCATATAAAAGAGAAAAAATGGAGAAAAGAGTAAAAAAATCCTAAAAATCAAAATTCCGGTTAACTGAGTGTTCTGGTTAATTGGATGCCGGATAATCGGGCTTTTACTGTAATAAGAAAATTAAAGCCATTCCAAATTCTCAACTAATGCTTTCATTAATGAAAATGTGCAAGAAACAATTGCAAATTTCAAAATGAATTACAAAATGCATATGAAAGAGAAAGAAGCAAAAAAATACTAAAAATGAATATTCAGACTAAGTGTTCCGGTTAATTTGATGCCGGATAATCGGGCTTTTACTGTAATATGAACATTAAAGACATTCAAAATTTCCAACTAATGCTTTTATTAACGAAAATATGCAAAACACAATTGCAAACTTCAAAATGAATTAAAAAATGCATATAAAAGAGAAGAAATACGAGTAAAAAGTAAAAATATCCTAAAAATTAAAATACCAGTTAACTTAGTGTTCCGGTTAATTGGATGCCGGATAATCGGGCTTTTACTATAATATGAAAAATAAAGCCCTTCCAAATTTTCAACTAATGCTTTCATTAATGAAAATGTTCAAAAAATAATTGCAAATTTCAAAATGAATGAAAAATGCATAATATGAAAGAGAAAATAAAGAGGAAAAAGCAAAAAAAAAATCCAAAAATTAAAATTCCGGTTAACTGAGTGTTCCAGTTAATTAGATGCCATTTCAAATTTTCAACTAATGCTTTCATTAATGAAAATATGCAAACAAACAATTGAAAATTTCAAATGTATTAAAAAATGCAAAATCATTCCTTAAAATTAAAATTCCGGTTAACTGCGTGTTCCGGTTAATTGGATGCCGGATAATCGGGCTTTTACTGTTATACATTTTACGTTTTATTTCGATCTTAAATACACACATTTTATTTCATTTTCAAAATGACTTAAAAATACACATTTTATGTCACTTATAAACGCACTTCTTAAATCCTTTTTAAAATGACTTATGATATGCATTAATAAAGTCAGATTTTTTATTTCATTTTCATTACAGATTTTAAGTCAATTTTAAAATGAAATAAAAACGCTGGTTTTAAGTCCGAAAAAACACAATTTTTAAGTCAGCTTTTTTTAATTCAGGGAGCCGACCAGTACACTTTGTGTTGATTAAGTAAATTACGAAAAAAAAACATCTTACAATCGATAATTTTTTTAAAAAATAATTTAAGCATTAGTGTTTTGTTTTTTATGAGATGCTTTGGATTTTTTATTTTGCAATTTTTATTACTTATTTTATTCTAAATAAAACTGAATTTTTGTACTGAAAACTTTTTTTTATTAAATTTTTACTCAGGAACCCAACTAACAATTTCTCATATAAACCCATATAGTTTGATACCTCGATTAACGAATCCTCGCTTAACGAAGCATTCCGAGGAACCGAACCCCTTCGTTAAACAAGGTTTACCTGTACTCGAAAAATCCTTCAAAATTTTCTGGCATTGTGGGTGAAACAATTCTTTAACATCGCCTTCTTTCACATATGCTATTGCAGCTACCATCCGTATGCTTTTTGAAAATCCTGGATCTAAATTGTAATTTGATTTTAGACCCTGACTTTGAGTTTGTCTATATTCATTGTTCGAAATGAAAGTAACAAACACGGACGGGAATATCCGGGAAAACGATTTGAAATGCGTTAATTGCTGCTCGTTCTAAATCAGTCAGTATACTTCGCAACAATGTCATGCAGTGCACTTTGTCATATGATGGAGCAACCATCTCGATATTGATATCGAACTGAAGAAATAACGTTCGTACATTAGTCACATGTCTGCTGAAAAGTGTTGAAAAATTATTTCACCATATTTCGAGGACGCGAATGCAATAGTCGCGGATTTATTACTATATCCATGATGATTTCGTTCGTCCTCGAAATAGCGAAATTATTCTTCAACACTTTTCATCGTATTATAATAACTACAACGATAGCGATATCTAATGTTCACTTTTTTGATGTGAAGCGCTTGATAATTGTGTTATTTTCACTTTTTCCGCCTGGACAATCGGTTAGAAAATTTGCTCGCAGTCATACAATCTTAGTGAAGTTATTTTGTGTTTTGAGATAGATTTCACTGACGTGGACGATTTTTATCCCAAAACGCTTTTGTTGATTCTTCATCCATCCAGTTATTTTTTGCTTGTGGTTTTAAATGTTGTAATAATTTTTCACTGATCCTCGACGAAATGTTTGCAGTTAAAATAATTATAAATCATAGTGCTTTGACGTTTTCTTGTAGTATTTTGCTCAAGTCGATATCAAGATGTTGTTACCTAAACTTGGCGTTTGGATATTGACAAACGAAATATCAAAGTAATGCCCATTAAACCGAATGTGCCAATACGGTGTGAAGATAGTCACGAATTGTGATGCTATTACACGATGTTATTTTCAATTAACATTGTTTCCTGTAGCGCTTAAATATCAAATTTGTATTATTGTTCAAAGAATTGTGTCGGATTGAGTAGGGGGAGTAGTAGTAGGTTTCCATTTCGTTTGTTTCGTTCTAAAATATTCATCGTGAAAAATGAATTATTTCACTTAATATTCTGTATATTATTCTGTTTCGTACTTTATTAAAAATGGGAATGTTACCAAAAAATCTAGATATTTACCTCTTTGCGGTGCTGACTGGGTAACTCTAAACGAATACGAAAGTCGAGAGAAAGCGATGTAGGAGAAATTTTGCTTATAGTCTTTGACAGTACAAGTCATGGCGAGTTATGGGCGCAACATCAGCGTATGTTTTTCAGGCTAGGTGGGCGTCTGTCTTATATCAAGGAGCTTGCTATGTACATGTATATCACTAGTCCATAACCAACACACACGTGTCAACCCAATAAGTGGGTTGAGCGACAAGCCAACCTGGGGCGGTATGTTGTACCATCACTTCGAATCGAAATTCGAAAAAAGTCGAATGGCGGTATGTTGTATCATTTTCGAAAAGCAAAAATGATACAACTTTCACTTTTTCGTTTCGACTTTTTTCGATTTCGATTCGAATTGATGGTACAACATACCGCCCCTACTCTCAGAAAAATCTGGTTATAAAATCTACCCAAACGCCTCGGATACGTTAGGATCGTTATGATAATAAGAACGACCTCAGAAAATGTATACGGAAATATGGAACAAACTAAGCCTTTTAAGATCTGAGATCTCCGGAACCCTCCAAACCAAGCGTAAATTTACACTCTGGACGTAGTCGGTTGAGTAGGGAGGGGAGGAACATAAGTCTGCCACGCCACGGTATCATAGATTCATCCACAAATAATTTTTCTCCAGGTATTTTGAGTGCAAAAAATTTCTTACCAACATGTCTAACAGCTGACTAACTTTGCTCAAGCGATTTTTCGGTATAGCATCATCATCAGAAAAATGAATGAATTTAAGCAGCAATTGAAACTGGTTTCTTGACATAATTTTTGGAATGAAATTATTTCTGTAAAATTCTTCTCTACTGTAATACATATGTACAGATGGAAATTTTAGAATTCCCATGTAAATTACTATTCCCAGAAATTCTACAAGAGCTTAGATGGTCTGGGAGTTGGATACGTAGCTCCACCGATGGTTACACATTTTACTAGAAAATTTATTATAACAAATAAAAAATAGAATTTGGCTTTTTCATCCAACAGCGAGTACAGCAATTTACCATCGAGTTTCGTCTAATCAAGATGCGGCTAAGCGGGAGTTCCGCCCCAGGTAGCCATATTCCAGAACTTCTTCCAAAAATCATTTAAGAATAGCATTTTTATCCAACATACCCAATCCCATCATAATCGGTTCAGAAATTACCAAGTTCCATCCCGCAGGTGGTTATATTGTAGAACTTTGTCCAAAAATCACTTAAGAATCCTATCTTCATCCAAGATACCCAATCCCATCATACTCGGCTAATAAATTACCGAGTTCTGTCCCAAATGGCCATATTCCAGAAGTTCTTCCAAAAATCATATAAGAATCCCATTTCAATCCAACATATTCTATTTCATCACAATGGTTAATAAACGGTCGGATTCTTATACGAGGTACATATTGGAAAATTGTTTGTGTTCACTTCAAATCCAAGACACTAATTGTGATACGATAAACTGTCCACACGATAAATTGTTCTACCATAAATTGATTCACGATAAACTGACAGTAAATCGAAAAAACATTTTATGTTAAACTAGCTGACCCGGCGAAACTGGTTCCGCCCCAAACTACTTCGTTCCGAGCAAATACTTTTGTCCTGTACGAAAATTGATTTTGATGAGAGAACAAATCAAACAACTTAACTCAATTCTCAATAGACGATTGAGTTGAATGGCCATTCTGTTCACTTTTACATATAACTAGCTGAACCCGGCAGACGTTGTCCTGCCAGAAATTTCTTCGTTGATTGATTCCATGTATAATACTGCGGGACTTCATGATATAGCAATGTTTACGCAAATTCATTAGTTGCACACAGTTGAAAAAAAGCTGTCAACGTTGTGTTTTGTTGATCTACAGTTCTTTGAAGGGCGTTATTTTCCGTGAAATAGGCTCGTTGACCGTTTTCTAAGTGAACACTGAGATGCATAACAGCAGGAAAACGTTCATGGATATCAAAACCAAAAATTCGCCATATAGCTTCATTACTGCTAATATAACGTCCCATTTGAAATTTTTCGACTTCATTAACGGGTGCATTGGAATTCGCAATTCCAAAAACTGCCATATCACTGCCTTTATTTACGTATTTACATATGTATTTAACCGACTTAACTGAATTGCAGACCTCTATGTTGATATGCGCCTTGAATGACTTTAAAAGTATAGGAGAATAGGGCACAATCCATTGATTATCAATTTCAATATTAACATTATTGAGTTTGACAGTTGTTGTGTGTCCACCATCAACTGGTTTTCGTCGTCTGTACAGCGGATAACCATCGCCACACGTTTGTGTTTCCTTCAACAGCAGACGTGGATAATTTTTGGTACATTTTCCGTCTTTCATGCAGGGCGAATGTGGGTTATGTAGCCCACATGGTCCATGAATCATGTTCTTCTTGACAATTTCAAATAATCCCGGATCTTCTTCTGGGTCAGATAGTTCAGCTCTAATGATATCGTCAATTTGAGTGGGAACAATTTTTTCAACCAACCAAATTAAGATATGAGCATGTGGTAAACCTCTTTTCTGCCATTCAATGGAATACATCCAGCAGCGAATTTCTCCGTATATATGGTTCTTAGTGATGATATCCATAAGACGTATCAATTTTTGTTTGAAAACTCGCTGTGAGATCATGTCGATGAAATGATTGCTGTCCAGGCAGGAGTGAATCTAAAATTTCATCCCAAGATGGATTACATGTGAAAGTGATGAAAAGATCTGGACGGCCATATTTGCTAACGTACGTCAAAGCATCCTGAGCATATTCATGCATGTGTCTTGGACTTCCAGTGTACGAAGCTGGAAGTATAACCCTTTGCCCAATATCACCAGCTTCATTATCATTTGCAATTGTATCTCGTAAATGAATATACTCTTCAGCTCGAAGTTTCGATTGATTGTAACGAATGTAATTTAGTCGTTCGCTTTCAACTTTAGCATACATATCAACAATGAATTGCTGAAAAAGTTGACGACATTTCAGAATATGGTTGAACTGTTCAGATCGAATCATGACACGGTTTGCATAAAAATCCATAAAGCTAACTTTTTTTGATGTTACAGCACCTGTAGTGGGATTAGTTTGATACAATTCAAGATGATATTCGTCTTCTCCTCGTGGAAACAGTATTGGATATTGCAGTGCGTCGTATGACCGATGTGTTTCAGAAACACGTTGCTTGGTTTGATCTCGTTTGCTAATAACAATATCTCGCCGGGTAATTTCTGTTCCAACAATTACAGCTGCTACTTCAGGAGCCATTGGAGCATTGAAGCGTCTTTCATGCTCATTTGATGGCGTTTTATCTGCTCTGATAATGACTTTCAAGCCATCAGATCTCACATCCTCTAAAGCGGATTTAAAATCTCTGACCAAACAGTTGTGCTCGTGGAATAGTGATCGTAGTTCAGCAATAATTTCTCGATCTGTTGCTATACTGAATGTGCATCGGCGATTTATCTCTTTCTTCCCGTTGTCCATAAAATAAATTTGCAAAAATTGTGGATCTTGTTCGAGTACTGGAAGAAGTGAACCAATCTGATGATACACTTGTCCTTGGACTTTGAATGTGGGCATAAAATTGTCATATGTCACAATATTTGTCGCTCCAAATGATGTCATTTGAAAACATGAGTTATATTTCCGAATATGCTTTAGAAAGTGTTTGGACTCCCGAGTAGCTCCAGCCACATAAGTAAGAAGTGGCTCTGGTGGTTCAGTCAGTTGTGGCAAATTGACTTTGCCATTGGAGCAGCACATACCAGGTGTTTCTTTCAAAAATTTTAAAGCACGACAATGTAAGCACAATGTAGCCATTGGAGCAATAACAACATCGCGATGCATTTCATAATCGTAGTATTTATCGTAATTAAATGCCGCATTCTTAAGATTGACTCTAATTCTTAACAGAGTCTGCCGTGAGCGTTGAGCTTTATTTCGTGTGGTTCGCTCTTCAGGTGTTTCAGCAGCTCTTGAAGTAGACGTTCTTGCTCGAAGATCTGCAACTCGTGCATCGTGCTGTTGTGATGTTTCAGCCGCTCTTGAAGTAGAGGCTCTTGCTCGAAGATCTGCTACTCGTGCATTGTGCTGTTGTGATGTTTCAGCCGCTCTTGAAATAGAGGCTTTGATCCGATTAGTTTCTAAGCGTGTCTCTCGGTTTTCAGAAGTTTCAGTAACTCTGCGAACTGACATTCGCCGGGCAATTTTAGTTGACCTTCCAATGTTTGATTTTGTTTTTCGTGGCATTTCAAATAGTTCCTATTTGACAATGTATTGTATGTAAATATAAATCAGAATAATAAGACATAAAAAGAATGTATATTCACTGGGCATTCGAAAATGACATCAAGGAAAACATAAGGTATTTTTTCAAAATAAGCCAAATTTACACGTACAATTTTTTATATCAAAGGGTATTTCTTGTATAAGATGTAATTTTTAATATAAAACGTTAGTACTATTTCAAAATAAGTCAATTTTACACTAACAACAATATTTTGTAGCAAAGGATATTTCTTGTAGAAGATCTACTTTTTTAATTTTTAAAAGTTTTTCCCTCTAAATTGATCATTTAATAAACCTTGATTATTTATATCGTAAACTACTGGCGACTGGAACGGTGGCATTAATGGACTACAATTGAATGTCAATTATTTCTAAAGTTATATAGAATTTCGAAGCCGCGCACTATGTCACATTGCAAAACCGGTTAAATAGTACATAAGTCCAAATCATGCATAGTACATTAAAGTACATGATACGGAGCAGGACCGATTAAAACTGGACTTGACAAAACAGTACAGTGCACAATAGTGGATCGTTAGTATGCATATTATGACGTAGAGATTTGACTTAGGTTTGAATTATTATTTAAATTTATTTAAATTATTATTTAAAAGATTAACTTAAATTTAAATTATTAAAATTAATTTGCTTAATTAAGTTAATTAGATTAATTACGTTAATTGAAATAATTATATTAATTAAATTTGTTTAGTTAAATTAAAATGTTCCTTCACTTAACCGTTCTAGATATTATGTCAATATAAATCTCGTTCTTTAGTGTACTAAGTACTGTTTTGTGATATCCTATTTTGTAATGTCCATGTTTTAGCATTTCCTATTGCAAAACGTGACGTTTCGTACAAAACCCACGAATTACAAAACCAATTTATTCAAATATTTAATTAAAAAAAAAATTTAATTTATTCAAATTAATCTGTTTCAGCCTATCAATAAATTTCCAGCCAATTTGTCCAGCCCTTTCAAAAATATCATAAGGTTGGTTCTGGACATGCAACTAATGCATGGTGAAAATTTCATGACGATTGGTTGAACGGTGCGGAAGTTGATATGCTGCAGCGCCACCTGGCAGGGAGGCACAATAAAGAAAATAACACATCAACCTTCTCCACACAAAAATATATACACATACCAATTTTCATAGTGATTGGTTGAACGGTGTTGGAGTGAACCGGTAACATTGTATATACATTCATTTTTATATATGTATATAGATTCAACATTAAAGGCAGGTTTATGGTTGCGTTCGTTTGTTCGGTCATTTTTTCGATCAATCATCACTTGTGGAAAAATCCAGAAGAAAAAAATCGTCTTTTTGAGCAATATAAGTTTTCGTAAAAATTGTCAGAACGAACGCAACCATAAAGGCGGCATAATATTGAAAAGTGAATGAAATGCCGATTCAAACTCAGGTATCTATCGAAATTTGAGTTGTTTTTTGGATTTTTCCTTTCAGTTGGAATTCAAAAATTATTTTAAACGAGTGGAATTAAATGGAATCAATACAATGCATTGTGGTAAACAATATTTTTCAGTTTTTTGTCCGGCGCGTAAATGAACAACGATTATGGTTTGCAAACTCACAACACGCGACGTACAACTGGCCATGAGAAAAACAAGGAAATCCCAGATTTATTCCACACACTCCCAACTATTGGCCTTGCGAATTGTTAATCATCATAGCGAACGGGGAACTGATTGCGCTTGAAGTCGAACGGAATGTCAGTTGGAATCATCTTTGAATTTATGCCTTTGATGATCGTCGCTTTAGTCACGTTGTTGATTATAACAGATCCTACCTTGAGCATCAGGTTATGCGGTGGTATTCCCGGAAAATCAAGCGCATTCAAAAACTCGGTCGGATAGTTGGTTGAACGTCTTGTTTGGTCACACAGTCAACGGATTTATAACAATGCATTTCCCCAGCGGTTTGGTTTTGAATCAAGTAATTCAGACTGTTCCTTGTTCATCTGCAGCTGTTGATCTCTGTTGAATGACAAGTATCGTTTGACGAAAATACCAGCAGAATCATCACTCCAACAAAACGTCTTGAGTCACTTCGTAAATCCTTCATCGTTCGATTGAACGCTTCGAATGATCGTTTATGTGCCATTGTCCATTCGTCCCAGATGATGATTTTGCATTCTTGCAATACCATTCCCGTGAAGTATGTCCTAACTTTGTCCTAAAATTACAAAAACAATTTTAGGACAAACTTCACGCTTTTCTACAAATTCGTGAAGTTTGTCCTAAATCCTAAAAGGCCCTATATGTGTAAGTGAATATTATATACTTTTTTCGGATAAACCAATAAAGGTAAATTATTTACTCTTTATAATGAATTTTGATTATTTATGTAAATATTTTCAATGTTCAGATTAAATGATTGATCTTATTGAATGAATGTGAAATTTATTTCTTAAAACTGCTTCTGACAACAAATGATTTATTTTAAGCTATCATGAGGGTTAATACACATTATGTTTTATATCATATTGGTCTTCCGTATAATAAATTTCTAAAGGTATGTACTCTTTTAAGTGTTTTACTTATAGATTATTGTTTAAAATCGTAAAAGAATTTTGCTAAGATGCTAAGTGTCACGCCCTTGTGTAACGAAAAATTAATTCCAAATTTCAATGTTAAAGGCGATTAACGAGCACTTGTCATTTGTCGTTGGATTCGTTTAAGTATCCACTATAACTGTTATGAATATCAACAAAATTCTATGACCTTGAAAGGAAATATGGTGATTTGAGTACTACCTTATGCTTTTACGGTAGTATTCAAATCGAAACGGGTACAAAGGGCCGAATGTCGAAGGGCCGAATGTGTCGAAGTGCCGATTTTTTATTTGTTTTTGGAAATTTAATTTTTTTAATTTGTTGTTTTATTGAATATTTTGTAAATTTTTTTTCATTAAACTTTGTAACGGTTCGTTTACGGTTCGTTTTGAAATTGTAAACTGTTTTGAAATACCGTGAACCGTTAACAGACCTCTCAATGATTTTGTGGTGGAGCAGCAGATCGCCGGCTAGGTGGCAGTCGTTTGGATGGGATCTTTCCACCAATCATTAAGAGCTTGATAAATATGCTGCTTTTTTACTCATTATAATGAACATACACACACGTATAAACAATTTATATGAGGAATGACCATTCACAAAAACAAAGATTAACTAAAATATCACAGTTCGATTACTATTTTCCGGTGTCTTTTAGACAGCGCGGTGTTATCACAGATGTTCATATCACTTTACAAAACAACTAAGCACTATGACCTTGGATCGTACGGTCATGATCGTCTTTACCCACACCTCCATTTATATGTGACCTCAATTCGTACATTGAAGTCCCCTGTGTGGTTGAAGTTTAATTCATCATAGCTTCAATTATGTTTTATTTAGCCACTCATTATTATTAGCACTTCACAATAAAAAAACACGATTTCGCACATACGCATAACACTTCAAAAGAAAAATTCTGAGTAACACAATTTTCAACGGAAACATTTCGAAAGCTACACAGCTGACCAAGGCAATAAAATCAACACCATTACTTTATATGAATTTGCATTTAATATAAATATAATGAATAGATAAATAATATATAGACATGCAATAAATAATTGTAAATATGTATATATGTTATAATATAATAAGAATATATAATTTAAATAATATAATATATTATATTTAATAAATAAATGAATAACCGAACATTAACATATTGTTTCGGAACACAATAATTTTTGCCTATACTGTAATTTGAACCATGGTTCGCGAATCATTAATTTGTTTTCTAGAATCTTATATATTTTAAATTTAACTATAGGTATAAATAAATAACGAAATTTAAACAATTGTAAATAAATAATATAAGAACAGGCATATAAATTAGATTTGTATTTTACAATATTCGTGCGATCATCTGCACACAAATCGTCTGTTGTACACTCAAGGTACAAACAACGGAATCCAACATCATATACAGATTTTAATGGATGATCAAGTTATATAAACCTCTATCTTTCGAATTTGTATTTATGTACTTTTGTGTACTTAGGATAAATAATTTAAGTAAATAAAATGCGCTTACCAAGCAAACCGGGACTATGAGTACTTGCCACAAAATTTTGATTTGGCCCGTAAACTGAATTTTATAGATAAAACAAACAATTCTATGAATAACAATTTTTCACTACACAATAATAATTTAGTAACATTTACCTTGGTAAGCGACTTTGATGAAATAAAAAAAAAATCCTTGTGTAATCCCCACAGCTATACACGCACTTGCAAGCAACAATTTTAATTATAATTTAATTTTACTTATGATTTGCTTGCGTAAACACAGTTTAATAAATTAGACGAACAAACTCGAACTGTGACACGGTACTAATGATCAACAAATTTTTTTTTTTTTTATTTCATCCAATTCTTATAGGGAGGAGAATACATAACAAAATTAAACTTGTTTTCCCCACCTATACTCGACTTTTAAATTATTGCAAATCAGCTGTGTATTGATTATGGCACAATTATACGTATGCAGTACAGGGCAAAATCATTGAAACGCGCGCGACTGAATTATCCTGCGCAGTGATACAATTTCAAAACAAACGTATTTATGTGTAACAGTGCAACGGTTACAACTTAAATGAATTTCTTATGAATTTATGTATTTTACTATTTTTCACCTCGTATCCAGTCAGCGATACATTTTGGTGAAGGAAAATTTTGTCATGCGCCACCAATAGGTATATCCCTTTTCCTGCCCGTTAACACAATTGTGTGGGCACTGTAAAAGTACCATGTCAAAAATTTATTTTTGTATGAGTTTTGACCCAACTTACGCATTTGTGCATTCCTTTTAAAATTATTTTCGTCCGAAAAAAAACACTATAACTATATACACAATTGTGTTGGTTGTACTTCTTAAACAAGCGAAATTTTTGGCGTAAGTGTAGATGACGTGTACATCGCCGAAATCGGATAAGATGAAAATTTTTTTAAAAATTTTCTTATAGGATTGTATACCTATCATTTTTAGTAGGTGCAAGCCAAAAATTTCGGAAAAATCACCAAATTTTCGTGGAAAATTTTTAGTTTTTCCAAAAATATTTTTTGATTTTTTTCATCCAAAAATTAAAAATCTGACGACTTTGAAGTTTGTCCGAAATTGACTAGATTTTCTTGTATTGTATATGTATTAGTAAAACAAATTATTATGTAAACATTCAGGCGCACAAAATGAAATATTATACCTAATAACATTTAAGTTAGTGTAGTCAATATTCTCTACAAATATGATGCAAATATAACATAATGCAATTACAATAATTAGAAAAACATTCCATGATTTGAAAAAAAAAAATTTTTTTTTGTATGCATTTGTCCTGGTAAAATTTTAAACGTTCAATCGACGATTACACGAAAACTGGACGTTGTTTTGGCCCAATTTAAACGGATTATTATTCAAAATAACCTTAAAAATTATTGTAATTATTGTAATGTTCAAATATAATATAATGCAAAAAACACCAATGAAATGATTAAATTCGAATAATTTTGAAGTTCAGGGATTTACTATGGAAAATCTAACCTGTGAACCCTCTTCTGATATTGATTTTAACTTTAGGTATTAAGTTTTACATTTGTTGTCCTAGTTTCATCCTCATATTCAGGATCCGTGATATCCAGATACGGCAAAATGCGATAATAAACCGATAAAATGATTAAAATGCGAACAATTTGGAAGTTCATCGAATTACTATGGAAAATCTAACCTATGAACCCTCTTCTGATATTGATTTTAACTTTAGGCATTAAGTTTTACATTTATTGCCCTAGTTTCATCTTACTATTTAGGATCCGTGATATCCAGATACGGCAAAATGCGATAATACACCGATAAAAAGATTAAAATTCGAATAATTTGGAAGTTTTTTTTAATATTTTTTGCATATCAAAACATATAAGGTCTAAGTTTCACCCCCACCACCCCTAAATATTTTAAAAAATAAAAAATTGATATATTCAAAAATAATTAACCACAATAAACCTTCTGAGAAGTTCATGAATAATTGAACTTCCGTGAATAATTCGTATAGTTATGTTTGTGCACCACAGGTCGCGCTGATGTCAAATTCTGTGGTATTTGATGTACACATCAATACATGCTCAAGTCACTTGCGTTGTAGCTTGGCGTTCTGCCAATCGTATCTATTCTGCTGAAAATCATATCATGTTAAATGGTTGAACGGTGGACATTGACAACCGCTGGATGGTTCCGTTTTCGTTGCTGTGCAAAACCGACAAAGCACACATAAACGTTGAGTTCTACAGTTCGGCGAAGTCCATAAAATACATTTGAATACGTTCATTAGGGCAGCGAAACGGCTGTATTTGCTGTTTAATTTTAAATGATAACGACGAAATAACACGTTATCAAATGGGTCGATTCAATAGCAGCAATGAAGTAGTTTGGCGCATTTTAAGTCTCCCCATAAACGACAGAGACTGTTATAACATTTGGCCGTGTACCTTGAAAATGGACAACGTGTTTATTTCATTGAAGAAACTGCTCTACAACAAGGATTAACTGCCCCAAAAACCACACTGAGTTGTTTGAACTATGCAACCGTCCAGGTAATGAACGCTGATGTGCCACGATTTTGTGGAAACATTTGTGGAATGTGGAACAGTCAAATTGTTCGCATTTTAATCATTTTATCGGTTTATTATCACATTTTGCCGTATCTGGATATCACGGATCCTGAATATGAGGATGAAACTAGAGCAATAAATGTAAAACTTAATACCTAAAGTTAAATCAATATCAGAAGAGGGTTCACAGGTTAGATTTTCCATAGTAATTCCCTGAACTTACAAATCTTTCGCATTTGTATCATTTTATCGGTGCATTATCGCATTTTGTTATTAAATAATAACACTGTGCTAGTTGAAAAATGTGACAAGCTGGGCACCCGGGGGGTAAACCTAATTCGAGTACGCTGAATTCAATGGTGCTAGTCCCATTTCAAAGTTAGTCCCCATTTTTGAGATATCGCTATCGACATGTTTTGGCTCTGAGTCAAAATATACCCACATTTTCACGTTGATAGCTCCTGAACCATTAAGATTTTCGTTAAGCGTTCTTCAGCAAAGTTGTTGCGCAAGTCAAGACCAACAACTTTGCCGAACATATCAAGACCGAAAAACGACATCTACAATCACATTTTTGTGTTATTTTTCCATATATGTGTGTTTTACTTAGGCCAAGGTTAGCTTGGAGTGGCACTTCCGCACACTTAGACCAGGAGTGCCCCGTTGTGATACCACAGGAACCTATGTCCCCTTTACCCCTGTTCAAAACCATTCGGAGCTACGTACCGCAAAATATCTCGCACTCCACATTCAGCGAGATCTGAAAGGGTGTTCACACTGGACACGCCCAAATACCTATACCTTCTGTATGATAGTGCCGGACACGAGCATAGGAAGTTATCTAACGTCTCTTTTCCTTTTCGTCCATGCAACTTCTACAAAGTCATTCGTCTGTAGACCCAGCCTTCTCGCATGTTCCCCAAAAAGGCAGGATCTTGTCAGTTTTGGCAAAAGCTTCTCACAAAAGACTCCGGCAGCAACCTTGCCGTTTCGAGAAACATAAGTACACAGGTAAGGCTAAATACAACTGGAATTCAGCATACTTATGCCAAACAAGACGCTCATCTCAGATAAGATACAAAGAACACATCACAAGTACATAAAATCAAGTTTCGTACAACACATAAAAACTGAAAACAATACACTAAATTCAATAAAAATGTAACCATTTTGCACAGAATCAAAAAAGGACTGAAATTAGACAGGTGTACCAATTTGACTCATGAGTCATGAGACATTTGTATACTGTACGTATACGAATTTCTCATGAGTCTCATGAGTCAAATTACGGCCAAAATTCACACCCTGAAAATATACAAAAACAAAAACACCCACAATTTACTTCGCGACAAAATCAACACAAAACCCCAATAAAATTTACGACCTCCGTAACTTAAAAACAAAGGAGGTACCAAACAGCAGCGCCTAGCTACAGTATATAAAGAGCTTCAAAATAAATTATGTAACAGTTTAGCAAAAAATAAACCGAAGAAGAGTTTATTCTCGAAAAGTTAAAAAATGGGCACAATAAGTAAGAACTAAAAACTGTAATATAAAATTAAAAATGAAAAGTTTTTCATCTAAATATATAAAGTGACAAAAGAATACAAAAAATAAAGTGAAAATCGTCTTGTGAAATCTGGTGAAATGTATAATATAGGTAGGTGTTTTAAACTCAAGCGCTTTTGTTATGTGTGTGGATAATTTACAATTATGAGCAATCGCCGCAAAATAAGTGATTAAACCGCTGATTTATATCGACAAATAGTTAGTTATTAGTGGTGTAAATTGGAGGCCGTCTTTTGTTTGTACAACATGCATTTTCCATCTGCATAGATGGCAAAACACTGGAGCCGCAATGCCATTTGGTGTCCCGATGATATGGGTCGATCCACAAGGACATGATGCAGTTCAATGTTATGGGTGCATGAATTATATTCTCGGTACAAACAGAAACAAAATTGGTTCTTTGACATACACTGCAACGAGAAATACTCATCTTCCGCTGCCGCATTCAGATGAAATACCTGTTACGGAAAGATCAAACCCAACTGAGGAATATTTACCAACAACATTTGAATCAGGTGCGAAACCGGAGAAACATCTGCACAAATAAATCAACCATCAAATGTCACTGCGCCATGCAATCACATTGAAATCTCGCAAAGTCGTTTGAATATTATGGTACGACGCCTGAAACTATCGCAGCGGCGAGCCATTCTTTTGTCAAAGGATTTAAAACAAGTGAGCATTTCGGCTCCAAATGTTCGGATATATGGAGCTATAAATCGTCGTCGTCATTTTACGAATTTTTCAAAATCAATTGAGAATAATTCACTCGCTTTTTGCACTGATATCCGAGGTTTGGTATCCACAATGCACAATGCATATAATCCTGAAGATTGGCGATTGTTCATCGATTCCTCTAAAAGCAGTTCTCCTTCACGTTACCAACTCAAAGAATTCCATTCCAATTGCACTCAGCACAAACACAAAGGAAACCTATGCATGAATGAAAAAAATCATCGATTTGATTAAATACAATGACCATCAATGGGGGGCGAAGTCCGAGATTCATACCTCCTCGCGGTGCTCTCTGGGTAACTCTAAATGAATCAGGCGGTGTAGTGGAGACGAGCAGCTAAATCCTGTTTATATTCATGGACACTACATGTCAGGGCGAGTTATTCTCGCCTCAAAACCAATACCAAATCAGCGTCTGTTCTCCAGATTAGGTGCGGCTGAAGCGGGCGTCTGTCTTGTATCAAGCGGCTCGCTATATAAATGTGTTCAAGGTAGGACTGGATGCCTTAAGATTCTCACCAGTACGTGACCCACACACGTAACAAGCGGGTTGAGCGGCAGGCCAACAACCTGCCCTCATAAAAACTATCAAGTTATGAACCCTAATCAAAGGCCTCGGATAACCATATCGGATTCATTACAAAATCGACCTCGGAAATTGTACACGGACAACGCTTTAAAAATAGGAACATGGAACGTGCTGAGCCTCTTAAGACCTGGAGATCTCCAGAACCTTTCAAACCAAGCAAAAAGTTACACATTAGACGTACTTGTACTACAAGAGCTCAGATGGTCTGGGAGTGGGATCCATGACACTAACAATGGTTACACTCTTCATTACAGCGGCCATCAGAACGGAGGAGAATTTGGAGTTGGCTTCCTCATCCATCGGCGCGTGAAGCATCATATCATCGATTTCCGCCCTATCAACATGCGGATATGCACGGTCAGACTTCGCACTAAGAAATTTAACATCACGATCGTTAATGTACATGCACCCACCGAAGATAAATCTGATGACATCAAAGATCTATTCTTTGTCGAGCTGGAGGAAGTCATCAATAACATACCGCACCACGACATTAAAATCATCGTGGGCGACTTTAATGCAAAAATCGGTAGGAGTGCAGAAAATACATCGCACATCGGTCCTAACAGCCTGCACCTAACTAGTAACAACAACGTCCAACGCGTCACCGACCTGGCAATAATGTACAACTTAGTTGTATCAAGTACGTTTTTTCCACATAAGAGAATCCACAAAGTAACGTGGAGATCGAATGATGGAAGAACAGAAAACCAAATCGATCACATCATGGTGTCTAAGAGACACTCTACCAGCATATCTGACGTCAGATCTTACAGAGGTGCAGATATGGGCAGCGATCATGTGCTTGTCATATTTAAATATAAGTGCAAACTATCATCTACGTTCAACAGACAAGCACAAAAAACCGTTCTATTTAATGTCGATGCTCTAAAAGACCAAGCGTCACTGCAGAGTTACCAATCAGCTGTCACTAACTATTTAGAGCGGCCCAGCAACAACGAACAAGCTCACTCTAACATCGAGGAGCAGTGGCACGCTATACAGTCAGCCATAACCACCGCGGCACAAAACACTATCGGAAGAAGACCTCCGAGATCCCGCAATGATTTGTTCGATGATCAATGCCGCCTGGTCGTCGAAAATAAACGAAAGCTTCGTGAAAAATGGTTGGCTCGCAACACTAGAAGCACTCAAGCAGAATATATACGCGCTAGGAAGGCCACGATTAAATTCCTTCGACAAAAGAAACGAGAACATATGAAATCATGCATTGAAAACATCAGCTTCCAAGCGGAACTAGGAAACTCAAGGGATTGTTTTGCCAATGCCAGGAATCTTACTAAAGACTTCCACCCAAGCAGTACAGCCATCAAAGACGGGAATGGAGAGTTGAGAACAAACGTGGCTGATGTTCTCTCAGTATGGCAAACCTACTTTCAAAATCTGCTAAATCGGAACGACGACGTGACCCCCATTAGAGCAACAGATCCTCCAGGTGAAGCGGTCCTTGTCGAATATCCCACAGTAGAGGAAGTAGACGCAGCTATTAGTAGATTGAAAAATGGAAAGGCACCCGGTCTTGATGGAATCCTCGCAGAATTAGTTAAACTCGGAGGCGCTACTCTTGCAACAAATCTTTACGATCTAATCGTGTCTATTTGGGACCAAGAAGAGCTGCCTGAAAATTGGAAGACCGCACTCATATGTCCGTTGCATAAAAAAGGCGACCGTCTTAAATGTGAAAACTATCGTGGCATAGCTCTATTGAACGCTGCTTACAAAGTGTTGGCTAATGTTGTACTTGCCAGACTCATCCCTTTCGCCGAAAACATCATTGGCGACTATCAATGTGGCTTTCGTACCAACCGATCGACCACTGACCAATGTTTTACAATGAGGATGATCTTGGAAAAATGTTGGGAGTACAACATAACCATACATCAACTATATATAGACTTCCAGCAGGCATATGACAGTATAAACCGCGACAACCTTTGAGAAACTTGTTTCTCTGTGTAAGTTAACAACATCTGGATCTGTATGTAGAATTGTAATTGGAGGAACTGTGTCAGACTCCTTTGAAATAACATCTGGTGTTCGACAGGGAGATGCACTCACGCCTGTGCTGTTCAATTTGGCGCTTGAGTACGTAGTGAGGAAAAGCAACATTGAAACTTCGCGCTGTATATTCAATAAATCAGGCCAAATTCTTGGATATGCAGATGATATCGTGCTTCTTGGTCGAAGACCTAGCGACATCAAGGACAGTTTCATACCGCTCAATCGCTGCGCAAGTAGACTTGGTTTGGAGGTGAACAGTACCAAAACGAAATTTTTAACAACACCCAGGAACATCTTCATGGCAAATCTCGAAATTGGCGACCATAACTTTGATAGCGTCGAAAACTTTAAATACCTCGGGTCACTTATAATCTCCTTGAATGATATGCAGGCAGAAATAAAAGCCCGAATCGCTGCCGGACAACGAGTTTTCTACGCCCCCCCTCCGACGGCAAGGCTCGTATATTGGTACAGCGGCAAAAAGCTAGATGCACTTGTAGCGGCTCAAAATCATTAAAATCCTTTTCACTTCGTGGCACTCCTCGTAGCAAAACTATTTATACACCGCGCCGCTTAATTACGAGGCATTGCTCGTTTTGCTGAATAGAGCTATTTCGCCAACTAAAAATTAATTCCGCGAATCTCGATATTTATCGACGATCGATAAATATCGAGATATTTATCGACGACCCGGAAACCAAGAAACGAAAAAGAATAGTGGCGTTTAGAAATCCAAGAGACACGGTCTCACACATATAAAATAATAAAAGAAAAAGTGAAAGTGTTGTGAACAATCGTCCGCCATCTCTAGTTGTGAACCTAATATTAAGAAACTGTCTGTGCGCATAATAAATAAGTATCAAATAAATAGTTTATTTTACGAAACAAATAGTGAGTGTTATTAATTAATTTAAATACTTAAACCCCGGTAACACCCGCTATAACTGGTGACCCCGACGCGCGTGTATAACGGTCATAAAACGGTTCGACCGTTAAGAAAAACGCGCAGGAGCACATTTTTTTATTTGCAATGTGCTTTAATAAAAAGTTCAATTAACGAACTATTATAATATAAACTACATAAAACTATAAATAGTGCAACATAAAAATAACGTGAACAACAAAACTAAAACGCTAACAAAAGTAACAGGCGCACAGAAACGCCTAGTGTGTGCTAAAAATCATAAAACAAAAACACAAAAACAGTTAATAAGTAACATAAAACACGGCAAAGTGCTTAAGTCGTCAGTAGTGCAGTGAATAAATGTGCAAAAATTGTGTATATACACCGTACTAACAGCAAGTTCGATACGCGGTCAAAGCCAATATAAATTTTTTTTTCTCGAAACCGCAAATTACATTATGTGAAGAACACATTAACACGTAACATTCTGGGCCAATTGCCCCCACAAAGGCGATCGCGCCCATCGAAGGAGCCAGGAACCTGGCAACAACATTTCGAATGCGGCAAAATTACAAAGCAATGGAACTACGGTCGGCAGATCAACAAAACAACACATCACCAGCAACAAGCAACAACAAATTAAATCAACCTTAATGGATACATATACATACAAACAAGTAAATATTAAACTAAAAATTTATGAAACATTTTTTTTGCAATAAAAACTTTTTTTAAACAATTTTTTAATATATAAAAGAAAAAAAAACAATAAATTATTCTCAATTTATTTTACAAATAAATTACTAAAACATTATATTAAATATTATATTCCATATATCATTATATATATATGTATTTTACGATATTCTGTATACGTCATAAGCAGCATAGCTCAACGGTCAGCGTTGATGGCTATAGATATTTAAGTCGCAAGTTCGAAACTCGTCGAATACATTTATTTTTTTTTTCATTTTTGGTGTATATAAAATTTTTTTTCTCAAACAATTTCAATCTAAATATTTTTTTTTTACAAACATATTTTCATTAAAAACATTATATTAAATTACATATTAAGCATATTTATTGTAAGTGTACGATTGTTCGCCTCAACTTCGCACTATTTTACTATAACTTCGTTAATATTTCAGTTGATTTTTACCTTTTTCGTTTCTGATTTCGCTTGATACAATTTGCTATTTAATTAATTTTTTGCTGATTTTATTCTTATTCGATCTGCCCATTCCCTTATTCGTATTCGCAATACTCCTTGGTTGGGAAAATAGTTCTGTTTAGTTTGTTCGCGTTCGAATATTTTTTTTAAGTCTACGATTAGATAGACAAGTGAATAAAATAAATATTTCTGCTACGCCGGTATCAAAGTGAAGTGAAAAATAAAAGAATCGATTTAAAATGCCACCTAAACAACAAAAAGCCGTTCCATCGTCAGAAGATGATAACGACAACCATGCTGGCACATCAGCATCGCGGACAACGACTAAAATATACAAGATGCCACCGAAAATACCTCCCTTCTGGAATGAGCAACCGGCAGCTTGGTTCATCCTCGTCGAACACCAGTTCGGCATCCACCGCATTGTCGACGACGATGAACAATTTGCTTATACTCTCGGCGCGATACCACAAGAGACGGTACAGTTCATAACGGATATTTTTAGGAACCCGCAGCCAGGCACAAAATACAAGCGACTAAAATCCGCGTTAACCAACCGCTACACTATTAGCGAGGAGCAACGACTTGACGAGTTGCTCTCCGGTTTCCAACAAATGGGAGACCTTAAACCGTCCCACCTTTATCGCCTGCTTAAACAAAAAGCAGGTGATTCCAAATTAGTAAACAACGATTTACTCAAAAACCTCTGGCTAAAACGTTTGCCAGACGACTTACGAGCGATAATGGCGCGGGATATCAAGAACGACATCGAGGAAATCCTACCGGTCGCCGACAATATCTGGATTTACGCTCAATCCAGAGTACCCAAACCAATTGCTGCTGTCAACCAGCCATCCTTATGCAAGGTAACTGCTGACGGTGAATCAGCCCTTGTTTTAATGCAACGACAACTTGACAGGACGCAACAACAATTGGCAGATCTACAGCGAACACTGGCCAATATGAACATTGGTTCACGTGGAAGATCGCCAAACAACAGACGGAATTTTAATTACCGACACAGCTCAAGGTCGAGATCGTCATCTCGATCCGGACTCTGCTACTTCCACCGTCGTTTCGGCTCACGCGCACGCAACTGTAATCAGCCGTGCAGTTTCCGACCGGTAGCTCATGGACAAGCTACTTCCAAACATTTTAAGCCTTCGAAAAACCACTAAATCCTGCTGTCTCTACGGCAAACAGTGGGATTGGTTCGTCTCGCCGTCTTTTCATCCACGATCATGAAAATAACTTACAATTTCTGATCGATTCGGGGGCTGAAGTATCTGTGATACCCGTTAACAAGTTTCCCCGACATGCTAAAGACACCGTTTGCATTCTTACCGCAGCAAACGGATCCCCAATTTCCACTTACGGCACAAAACTTTTGAAGGTTAATCTCGGTCTCAGGCGTTCGTTCACACATCCCTTCATCATCGCGGCAGTAGACAGGCCTATTATAGGTGCTGACTTTCTGTCCAAATATGGTCTCGTGGTCGATTTGAAGAACAGAAGACTTTCTGATTCATTTACTACCCTCACTGTGAACGCAATCATCGCCCAAGTTGATACGCCATCTCCAAAACATTTCAGCGTCAACAATGATTACGGCGCCCTTTTGAAGAAATACCCCTCGCTCACTGAGGCTCCGAATTACAATCTCCCAGTGAAGCATAACGTAGTCCACTACGTCGTCACGCAAGGTAGGTTACCTTGTGCTAAACCGCGACAACTCGACGCAATTAAACTAAAAGCTGCTAAAACAGAATTTCAGTTCATGACAGACATCGGAATCTGCCGCCCCTCATCATCACCAGTCTCCTCACCATTACATATGGTGCAAAAGAAAGACAAGGACTGGCGCCCTTGTGGAGACTATCGACAGTTAAACACTGTCACTGTCCCAGATAGATATCCTATCCCCCACATACACAGTTTCTCGTTGAAACTCGCCGGCGCCACTATTTTCTCCAAAATAGACTTGGTAAGGGCATATCATCAAATTCCCATGGCTCTCAAGGATATTCACAAAACAGCGATAACTACTCCTTTTGGGCTTTTCGAGTTTACCCGAATGCCATACGGCCTTCGTAACTCAGCCCAGACATTCCAGCGATTCCTTAACGAAGTGTTAAAAGGGCTGGACTTCGTCTACTCCTATATCGACGATATCCTCATTGCGAGCCGGTCCGAGATGGAACACAGTGAACATCTCGAGTCAGTATTTAAACGTCTCTCCGCATATGGAATCAATATAAAAGCTTCGAAATGTATTTTCGGCGTGAAGTCACTCGACTTCTTGAGCCACACAATTTCGAAAGATGGCATCCTCCCGTCGCAAGACAGAGTTGATGTCATTTCAAACTTTCCAGAACCAACATCAATCCGCCAAATACAGCAGTTCGTCGGTATGGTGAACTATTACCACCGCTTTATACCACGGTTAGCCGAACTGTTATCGCCTATTCACCGGCATTTGGCCACCTTACTCAAGAAAGGCAAAAACAGAAGAAACTTCTCTTGGCCCGAAGATTGTACAGAATCTTTCGATAAGGTCAAGCGTTCTCTTGCCGCTGTCACTCTTTTGGCACACCCGTTGAACGACGCGCAGTTCAACATAACTACCGACGCTTCCAATGTAGCAGTTGGAGCTGTCTTACAACAACGCAACAAAGGATGTTGGCAACCATTAGCGTTCTTTTCAAAGAAGCTCTCCCCTGCGGAAATTAAATACTCTACTTTCGATAGAGAACTTCTTGCTATGTATTTAGCAATCAAACACTTTCGCCATTTCGTCGAAGGCCGAAATTTTTCTTTATTTACCGACCATAAGCCTCTTACAACAGCTATTGCGTCAAAATCTGAACGTAGTCCCCGGCAATTACGACACCTCGATTACATTGCTCAGTTCACTACCGACATTCATCACATCAAAGGTAAACACAATGTGGTGAGCGACTGTTTGTCTTGTTCTGGTGAAACACTTCTCACAGAACTCAGCGTCTTCTCCTTCGACACGAAGGAATTACTTGTACAACAACAACGCGACGACGAATTGCAGAAATTGATTTCAGCACACACACCGAAATCAAGCGTAAACCTGCAACGGATCGACTTACCAGACAAGCAGCAAATTTGGTGTGAGACTTCAACTGGTAAAAATCGACCCTACGTTCCTCTCAACATGCGACGGACAATCTTCGATAGTCTACATGGCTTATCACACCCCGGCATCCGTGCTACGCGAAAACTTATTGCTTCAAAATACTTCTGGCCAAGAATGAATACTGATACAAGCAATTGGGCGAAATCTTGTATCCCATGTCAAAAATCCAAAGTTCACCGCCACACAAAATCAGAACTTGGTAAATTCGAGCTACCAAGTGGCAGGTTTGAACACATCCACATGGACCTGGTTGGTCCACTGCCCCAATCGAATGGCTATCATTACATTCTAACGATAGTCGACCGATTTACCCGCTGGCCAGAAGCTTATCCAATCCGAGAAATGACCGCAAAAACAGTAAGTAAGATCTTCTACAATGAGTATATCTGTAGATATGGTGTCCCACTCTTCATCACGACAGATCAAGGAACACAATTCGAATCAACGTTGTTCACCGAGCTCACGAAGCTCCTAGGTTCCCATCGCATTCGGACAACTGCATACAACCCGAAAGCAAATGGTCTTGTCGAACGGTTCCACAGGCAATTAAAATCAGCCTTAACAGCTCGATGTAATACATCCCATTGGAGTTCAGAACTTCCAACAATCCTAGGTATCCTGGGTATTCGAACCTCCGTCAAGGAAGACCTCAACTGCACACCAGCAGAGCTAGTATATGGTCAAAACATCAAGGTTCCCGGTGAATTCTTCATCAAAGATCAAAATTCGAACCCAAACACAGATACTTCGGATTTCGTGAATCAGCTTCGTACCACCATGAGAACCTTAGTTCCTACGGACACAAGACATCCACCTGAACAGGCAACGTACATTCCCAAAAATCTGAAAACCTGTTCACACGTATTCGTACGTGTGGATAGAGTCAGAGGTCCATTGAGTACACCCTATTCTGGACCGTATCCAGTAACCCGCAAATTGCGCAAATTCTTTGTTGTGGATGTAGATGGAAAAGCCACAACAATTGGCATCGACAGGCTTAAGCCAGCGTACGGAATACTTGTGGTAAACCCAGTCGAAAAACGTAGTGTTCCAAAAACTGTTACATTTAATTTAAAACACTACGGTTTTCGATCCAGGAGGGGAGTGATGTAGCGGCTCAAAATCATTAAAATCCTTTTCACTTCGTGGCACTCCTCGTAGCAAAACTATTTATACACCGCGCCGCTTAATTACGAGGCATTGCTCGTTTTGCTGAATAGAGCTATTTCGCCAACTAAAAATTAATTCCGCGAATCTCGATATTTATCGACGATCGATAAATATCGAGATATTTATCGACGACCCGGAAACCAAGAAACGAAAAAGAATAGTGGCGTTTAGAAATCCAAGAGACACGGTCTCACACATATAAAATAATAAAAGAAAAAGTGAAAGTGTTGTGAACAATCGTCCGCCATCTCTAGTTGTGAACCTAATATTAAGAAACTGTCTGTGCGCATAATAAATAAGTATCAAATAAATAGTTTATTTTACGAAACAAATAGTGAGTGTTATTAATTAATTTAAATACTTAAACCCCGGTAACACCCGCTATACACTCTTGGGTGACATTTGTTGGAATTTGCAAGAGGAAGAAGAACCCGAAGACGACACGAACAAATCAGAAAATTAAAATTAAAAGTTAAGAAAAATGTTAATTTTTTAGGAAAAAATTGAGAAAAATCACAATAAAATCAACTGGATCAATTTAGTTTTCTTTTAAATAGCTTCTATTGTATCTATATTTGCTGACGAGATGTTTATTCGATCGATTTAAATTCAATAAATGGACAAAAAATGATAAAAAACGTGTTTTTCGTCAAAATGAAAAGCAAAAAATAACACAAAAATGTGATTGTAGATGTCGTGGTTCAGCCTTGATATGTTCGGCAAAGTTGTTAGCCTTGGCTTGCGCAACAACTTTGCTGAAGAAAGCATAACGAAAATCTTAATGGTTCAGGAGCTATCAACGTGAATATGAGTGCATATTTTGACAAATTTTTGACTCAGAGGCAAAATATGTCGAAAGCGATATCTCAAAAATGGGGACTAACTTTGAAATGGGACTAGCACCATTGAATTCAGCATACTCGAATTAGGTTTACCCCCCGGGTGCCCAGCTTGTTACGCAAAAAAAGTTTGCAATTCAAGCACAGTGAATTGTTATTAACCAAATTTTATATTATTCTTATTACATTCATGTATAATATTTTCGCCTAAATGTTTGCTTAGTAAAGACATATTTCTACCAATACATTGACAATAATTATAAAGGTACTACAAGTTTAGGAAAAACTTCATTACCTTATATAGGCGAATGGAGTTTGTCCTAAAATTGTCCTAAATATAATGACGTCATCTAGGACAAAGTTAAGACATACTTCACTGGCACAATAATTTTGCACAATTTATTTTTAAAAAACTTATGGATTTACACTATTTTTCATTGTGTGTTATATATTATAAAAATAAATTTTATTTTAAGCCATCTCTTGCGTGTTTTAATTTCCAAAATTTTAAGATTTGCTCGTGGTGTGTTGAGTAAATCCCACCGCAGCCACCAATAAAAGGCGTATATAACAACACAGAATATAAATGTGGTTATTCGTATAACCCGTGTTGATTTTAACGCAAACCAGCTCAATATTTTCAGTATTTGGGATTATCACAACTGAGCAATCAAACTTAACATGCACCGCAATAAGAACGCCTCTACCATTCAGTACATTATCAGAAACCGAACCATCTTTGCGGAAAACGTTATAATCTTACGTACTTACGTAAAGTATTTATTACTGTTAAAGTCATTATAGTTAAATTTGTTTCAGTGAGTGCAAAAATGTCATAAGAAAGGGCTTGAGTTTGCAAAAATACTTCGCGGGATTTTGTTCGTATTTCCCTTACATTCTGGTAATAAAGGGACCAATAGTTCAGTTTTTATGGTTTGCATTGGTATGAGTATAATTATTATTAGCACGGAGATTGACAAATTGTTGCAGGAACGTTGATTCAGGCCATGATGCTGGGGACATTAGTAGGTCGAACAGAGTTAGGAGCTTAGGAGCTGCTCTGAGTGGGCAGGGGGGTCTAAAGTTACTGATAATTTCAGGGTTAGTGGAGAAATTATCGGATATAGGGGCTATTTGTGTTGGAGGTGTAAAATTGTTGATTGAAAACGTGTAAGAAAGAGGAACTGCTGATGTTTTAGGTGAAAGATGGCTGTCGATTGACTGAGTATTCGTTGATAGAAGCTCATGTTGAAGAGAGATGGCATTTGGAGGAGCTTCTGTTGCTGTAGGTTGGTTTATCACGCAGTTCATCAACTCGCTACAGATCTAGATTACCAATTGACCGCTACTGATCGCCTACGATTCAATTGGTATCCGTCATTGCATGTGACAGTGTCCGCAATTAGGTCTTTCGGATATCGCTTGAAACGCCATCGATCATACAGGGTGAGTCGTTCTTGAAAACTATACGCAAGGTCCATGGATCATATTCTTAGACATCACTGCACCCAATTTCAGATCAACAGCTTCATCCGGGATTTGATTTTTTTGAGGAACAAAACCCAAATGTGCGTTTGAAGCATACCATATTTCTGCCATTCAGCGTAGTACATTCAAAAATGATCTTGGCCAAACAAACGCAAATATGGCCTGATTTTTGGCACAGGTGTTCACTGTTAGCGTCACAAATCAAACTCATTATCCTCTAACACGACAAATTATAAATATTTTATCCAGCAGTTTACGTATTGGTCTAACTTCACCCAGTTCGTATTACCTTTAAACATTCGAATTATGTGATATTGATTGATACAAAATATGTCGATAGCGCAGGTTTTTTTTTGGCTGAAATTTTCGGCTAACTTCAGTAGCATTAATATAGGTTCAAAAAAATATTGGAACGAAAGTTCTAGAAATAATATAATATTTATTCTCCCTGGTTTTCAAAATTAATAAACTTAAAATTTGTTTTATGCACGTGAGACTGTTTTTATTTTCTCTTGATGGAATTTGATTTTCTCCATATTTTTTTAAATTTTTCGGGCTGAAGAGTCTTTTAATGAATTTAGCGGAGAAACACACCTAAATTGAAAAGTTGTTTTTCGGGCTGGTTTCTCGGGCCAGCATTTCTGCAAACACCCTGGTGCATCACTTATGTGCTGGGGCGCGTTACAAAGTATCGTCCAAGGAGTTGGATAGGTCATTTTTTTTAATTGAGCGTGTATCTATAAAATTTTGATTTTAATTAAATTGGAAAATTTTATTAATTCTTACTTACCTGCATCTAGAGTAGGTCTATCGAGATTTTCTTGGTGTCAATATCAAATATCCTCGTCTCAATGAATGAATAATAAAACAGCAAATCTCATTATTAATCTTACTTTAAATTGTATTTGCTAAATAATTTAATGCATTTAATTTTTTAAACGTTTACCTAATTTACTTATTTGGATTACAATCTAGCTAAAAATTCATTATTTTATTAAAATAAATTAATTAAAAATTATTCGCCATTATCAAAATGGAATCCATTGCGAGTACTGGATTTACTTATGTGAAAAGATAGAGTTTTGTGAAATATGTATTTTGATGTAAAAAAAACCTTAATTGAGTTTTTTTTAGTGGTTTCTAAAGTGTTAGCAACTATTATCTTATTAAATATTTTTTTTAGTAATTTTTGTTTAATAATGTTACTCATTCACATCGAATGTAGTTGAGCATGTTTCTGCGCATCCTGTTGCATTTTTTCTCGTAACGTTGTTACATCTTCATTAATACGTACAATTAAACGAATTTTTGTGGCACGATCACCGGGTGTATTCATCCATAACCAAATCATGTAACCCGGAATGCATAACATTGATGATAGGGCCGTGAACCATCCGAATACATGCGACCACCATGGATAATTGTAGTCTAAATATTTAATTGGTGTCCATTGGACTATATTAAATATGAATACGCCCTATAAGCCAATTTAACATTAATTAGTACGATGGTTTAATTTCGGTATGAATAATTTATACTTACAAGACATATACAAGGGGTTGTGAAGACCCAACAGAATTTCCACCAAATAGTTGGGTAATATCCGATCATGTCCTTAAGGCCATCGTAGAATCGATCAATACCGTACGCCCATGATATTGAAATGCATTCGAAGAATATCAAGAATAGTAGACAAAATCCGCTTACCGCATACGAATCCAATATTTGGAATACATACATTCCGCCCTGGGTGATGCATGATAAGCCGACCAAATAGCTAAGCGCACATACGATAGCAATAAATATTTCTTTTCGTCGTCGAAGTAATTGTGGCCATTCATCAATCACTGCCGTTATAAAACCTTCCATTGTGCAAAATTGTGAATCCAAACCGATTAGGAGCAGCATAAAGAAAAATAGGCACGACCACAGCGGAGCACCAGGTAATTGAAGTACAGCAGACGGATATGCCAGAAAAGCTAAACCAGGTCCGGATGCTGCTACCTCGGCGACGGGTCGCTGCTGTTCATGGGCCATAAATCCAACTACTGAAAAAATTACGAAGCCTGCAAACATACTGGTACTTGAATTTACGGTGCATACAATTAGCGCATCCCTACATGTATACATAAATAAAGATTAGAAAATTTAATCACAATAATAGACTTAATATATTGTTGTATCTTACTTGTATACATTATTTGTAAATTTATTGTAACTTCCAAGTGCGACTAGTGTCCCCAAACCTAATCCATACGAAAAAAATATTTGTGTAACGGCATCGATCCAAACCTCGGACTCGTATAATTTGGATAAATTTGGACTAACGTAGAATTTAATGCCTTCGATTGCCCCAGGTAATGTTATGCCACGAATTAAAAGTACCGTAAGCAATACGTACGGAAAGAGCGCTGTAAAATATACAACCTTTCCAGTCCACTTAACACCCTTCCAAATACAAAAGTAGCAAAGGATCCAAACCAGTAAGAGGGTACCGGCTAATTCCCATCGAACCGATCCAACATGTTCAATTCCGGATGAAATCATAAGAGCGCGACGTCTTAATAATTTTTTTTTTAATATAATTAAATAATAAATAGAGAAGTTTAGGGTGATTTATATATATAGGCTTTGCACTCCAAATTCAACCTTTTACAAATCATGGCGATATAAAACCAACCGACACCAAAACCAACCGATTTAATACGTGTATTTAATTTAAATTCTAGATTCAAAATAAAAAGTTTTTTATTTTTTTATTTTTTAATCTTTCCGATCTGTTCTGAGGTCGAAACACTCCCAACTCTTTTGCGGGTCGCTATTCACGTCCTACCTTTACTATTATCAAAAGTTGCTGTTTTCTATGATGTTGATAATTAATCATTGTTGTTAGTTCATTTTCATTACTTCAAAAATATAATGGTAGTACTTTTTTTTTTTTTTTTTTTTTTATTATTATCACTGCAGTCTGTTTTGGGGCCAAGGCTCTTCCAACTGTTTCGCGGTATGCTTTTTCCGTCCATACTTTTACGCTGTTGCCAGCCAATTTTTTTAGCACTTCGACAGTTGGTCATAAATGTGTTCCATTTCATCACAGATCGTAATCTGTAGATGTACCTCCCGATCCAAACGCGAAACTTAAAGCTTTTCGGTTCTGTTGGTTTTATTCACCTGCGATTGAATTTGACTTGGAAAAGAATGAATATGATTTGGGTAAAGGTGAATTTGATTTGGAAAAGGATGAACATATGTATATATATATATATATAGATGTACTTACTCCCAGAATTCCTTAACGGGGTCGGTAAGATCGGATGCGCTTATATTTAAACTATTTAACGAGCAGATTTTTGTTATGTCACTTCCCGTCAAACTAATCTGGTTCCAACACAGTAAATCCTTGCGTACGTACGGATTAACACAATTTTCAGTATTCCAAAAGTTATTACATGTTCGCCACGGGACATCGGCTCGCATCGACATAAAAAAATAAAATATTGCCCAGGCCAGGATCACGATATAGTATACGTTCATCCAGCATGACATAACGGCGGCCGCATACCCGATCCCTTTAAATATTGGTGCAATTTTGAATACGCCTAATCCACCGATTGTTAACATTTGTCCTAAGGCCAATTCCATGAAGAACATTGGTATGCCAGCAAGGATTAATGTTAAAAAATATGGTATTAAAAATGCTCCACCGCCATTTTTGTAACATAAATAGGGGAATCTCCATACATTTCCTAAACCGATTGCGAGCCCAACTACGGATAATATAAAGTCTAATTTACTGCCCCATGCGCCGCGATCCGGTAATTTTCTTTTTTTAATATGCGTTATTTGGTGTTGCTGATTTTCTGTATCGATTACATTACTTCCGGTCGGTATCATTGGCATTTCGATTTGTTCGTCAAGTGGTGGCGGCTTACGCGTTACGATATTCCCACCTTCTAATTCAGCAGCGTCTGTCATATTTTTGCCGTATTATACCGCTCGCTGAGTTATTAGATTTATTCGGTATTTTTATTGTTTTTTTTTTTAATATAATTCGGATATAGATATACTCGGGTCGCACGAATCTTGATAAAATATATAGACGAGATAAAAAATTAAAAAAAATTAAATCTGATTTAATTCGTATATCCGGTAACAAAATTGATCCATCACATTAGAAATGATGTACATATATAAACGGATCAATTACCACGATTACGAATTTATTAAATTTGGGGGAGGGGGGAATAATTTAAATCTATCTCTATATAGATATAAAAATATATATTATAATATTATATACATTTATAAAGATATCAAAGGATCAAGGGTTTACTATCCTTGGATAATTATGTGACTATATAAATTGTGTGCCGATTGTGCACACAAGAAAAAAGGGAAGCTTCCGATCCGGATTTAGTCTCACTGTGCCTATATAGGTATACGAGTACATGCTCAAATTTAAACAATTTACCAATCATTTTATTTAAATTGCTTAAAATGTATACAGGGAGCCGTGTTACGACTCCAAAAGGTGTTAATTCATTAATTGAGTTTATCCGGCTTGTTATCCGATTTCATAATATAAATTGATATCACACCGCACAATTTAAACTTTATTTTCATATTTCAATTCTATATAATTGTATATAATATATATATATATATATTTTTTAAATATAACATGTAGTTAAACTTATTAAAAATTTAGGCACCAATCATAAATGAATTACCTTTTCACCAAAAATGTATCACTCACTACCTCTCACAAATTAATAATTCAGTCAAATTACAATCATTACACTATTTTTTATTTCATACACAAAAAAAAATAAATAAAATTAAATTGTTAATGTAAAACACCAGGTAAATCACTTTAATCCATTTTTCCCGCCATTTTCCGGCTAAACTATATAGATATTCACAGATAAACAATTAGCAGGCAGGTTCACACCACACTTGAATATTGACTAAACTCTATATATATATAAATAAATATTTAAGTAAAAATATTTTCAAAATACTTGTATAATACACACGAAATATACACAACCAACTGCAATGAGGCTTTTTGCTCGAATGATAAAAGATCGGAAAAGATTTTATTTTCTTCCAACGTCTCCCATTAAAGCGCGCAGATGAAATGAAAATACTCTTACGTATATGTAGTATGGGAGTAGTTTGCGGTTTAATAATGATATGTAAACTAAACTATATACTACTTTACTATGTATATATCACATTATATATACATATGATCATATAGCCAATCTAATTTAAGTCCATTAAATTTTTTTTTATTTTTATTTTGTATATTTAAATCACTGAATTGAATGAGTATATTGAGCTGGTGGCCGATACATTTTATTTGAATAGAGCGAAGGTGCTGTGTAATCATTACAAGAAATATAGAGATAGATATATACTCGACCAATTGTGTAATTGGACGAATATACCCGTAAACTTAATTCAAACTTGGATATTTTCTCTACATCTGATTTGAATTTGTTTGTGACTGCGCATCCGGTTCCATTTCTCACGAAGTTAAAATTATGCTAATATAGTTAATTATTAATATTAATTTAGTCTAGCTCTACTACCACAATACCATACATATGTATATGCGGTTAACATTCTTAAGGAAAGCCACTTTTCACGAATTTTCCAAATTATGTTTCTCTTTTGTTTCTTATATAGAGTTTCGATGCGCAGCTAGGATTTAGCAATGTTCAAACAATTTTAAAGGAAATTGCATTTTCAGTTTAATCTAGATTTTCTTTTTTAGTTTACAATATAGTTATGATTGTTCGCAAAAAAGATATGCGATCACAATAATTATTTTTTATTTGTTTGTAAAATTTATGATCTTTGCAAATTTACTGAATGTAGCAGGAAAATTCCGGGAAGTTTCTAACAAAAAATAACACGTATACGTGCACGGTTCCAATTGGAAAACATGGCGGAATTCTTATTGGATTCAGATAGATTCCAATTGCCGCCATATTGTTAATATTTTAGTTTGGGTAACTGCAGCAGGGAAACTTTCGATTTTCAAAATGATTCCTTGCATACCGATTAAGCCTAATTTGTGCTAATTAGTGCTCACGGGAAAAAATTAGTGCTAGTCCAGGAGCCGGAAAACCCGGAAAATAAAATTTTAAATTTCGCCTGAAAGAAGAAAAAATAAAATACAATTTCTAGAAAAAACCAGAAATAATTTAAGCCTAATTTTAAAACTTCACAAAAGCGGCTACACCGACGAAATTTGTGCTTATCATAGAAATATGATTTTCACAAATTTTCATTCATAAACAGAGAAAAAACAAACGAGCCCCTTAAAGATACTATATTGAACTACAAAATACAGAGGTCAGTAATATTCAGTAATATTTTTGTAGAACAACAAATTAAAAAATAGAAATAACTTATTGTAAAACCAAAGACTGCGCAATTCAGATAGCATATTCTTGTCAGGCATGTTCATTGCTATCCGAAAAATATAATGGCTGAATTTGTGCTAATCCAAAATTGGCCCAGTTCCGTTGAACAGCAAAGACCATTGAATGAACGATTTTCTGACAAAAAGTGTTCTAGAAACCAATGAAGTTGGAACTTCTGATTGCATATTCCTATCAATTATGAATATTGTCATCCGAAAAATGTAGTGGCTGAATTTGTGCTAATCCAGAATTGGCTAAATTCCGTTGAACAACAAAGACCGTTGAATGAACAATTTTCTGACAAAAAATGTTATACAAACCAATGAAGTTGGCACTTCTGATCCCATATTCCTATCAGATATGTTCATTGCCATCCGAAAAATATAGTGGCTGAATTTGTACTAATTCAGAACTGGCCCAATTCCATTGAACAACAAAGTATAGGTCTTCGAAGAAGAAGTACGATTTTCTGACAAAAAGTGTTCTACAAACCAATGAAGTTGGAACTGAATATGGAATATGGAATTAGAAGTTGGAACTACTGATTCCATATTCCTATCAGATATGTTCATTGCCACCCGAAAAATGTAGTGGCTGAATTTGTGCTAATCCAGAATTGGCCCAATTCCGTTGAACCACAAAGGCCGTGAAATGAACAATTTTCTGTCAAAAAATGTTCTACAAACCAATGAAGTTGGCACTTCTGATTGCATATTCCTATCAGGTATGTTCATTACTATCCGAGAAATATACTGGCTGAATTTGTGCTAATCCAGAATTGACCCAAATACGTTGAACAACAAAGACCGTTGGATGAACGATTTTCTGACAAAAAGTGTTTTACAAACCAATAAAGTTAGAACTTCTTTTTTTTTTTTTTGTATTAATAAAATTTTATTTATTTATTTATATTACAACTGAGTCTTGCACCCATTTAGTAATTTACATTGCATAATAAAGTATTTTGATTAGTCGGCGTAATCTAGTGATTATCCCCAGTTTCGTGTAACTCCTCAGATTTTTCGCCACAGTAAGTCTACTGACCGGGGGGCGAAGTCCGAGATTCATACCTCCTCGCGGTGCTCTCTGGGTAACTCTAAATGAATCAGGCGGTGTAGTGGAGACGAGCAGCTAAATCCTGTTTATAGTTATGGACACTACATATCAGGGCGAGCCATTGGCGCCTCAAAACCAATACCAAACCAGCGTCTGTTTTCCAGGTTAGGAACGGCTGAAGCGGGCGTCTGTCTTGTATCAAGCGGCTCGCTATATAAATGTGTTCAAGGTAGGACTGGATGCCTTAAGATTCTCACCAGTACGTGACCCACACACGTAACAAGCGGGTTGAGCGGCAGGCCAACAACCTGCCCTCATAAAAACTATCAAGTTATGAACCCTAATCAAAGGCCTCGGATAACCATATCGGATTCATTACAAAATCGACCTCGGAAATTGTACACGGACAACGCTTTAAAAATAGGAACATGGAACGTGCTGAGCCTCTTAAGACCTGGAGATCTCCAGAACCTTTCAAACCAAGCAAAAAGTTACACATTAGATGTGCTTGCACTACAAGAGCTCAGATGGTCTGGGAGTGGGATCCATGACACCACCAATGGTTACACTCTTCATTACAGCGGCCATCAGAACGGAGGAGAATTTGGAGTTGGCTTCCTCATCCAGCGGCGCGTGAAGCATCATATCATCGATTTCCGCCCTATCAACATGCGGATATGCACGGTCAGACTTCGCACTAAAAAATTTAACATCACGATCGTTAATGTGCATGCACCCACCGAAGATAAATCAGATGACATCAAAGATCTTTTCTTTGTCGAACTGGAGGAAGTCATCAATAACATACGGCACCACGACATTAAAATCATCGTGGGCGACTTTAATGCAAAAATCGGAACGAGTGCAGAAAATACATCGCACATTGGTCCTAACAGCCTGCACTTAACTAGTAATAACAACGGCCAACGAGTCACCGACCTGGCAATAACGTACAACTTAGTTGTATCAAGTACGTTTTTCCCACATAAGAGAATTCACAAAGTAACGTGGAGATCGAATGATGGGAGAACGGAAAATCAAATCGATCACGTCATGGTGTCTAAGAGATACTCCACCAGCATATCTGACGTTAGATCTTACAAAGGTGCAGACATGGACAGCGATCATATGCTTGTCATATTTAAATATAAGTGCAAACTGTCATCTACGTTTAACAGACAAGCACAAAAGACCGTTCGATGGAATATCAATGCTCTAAAAGACCAAGCGTCATTGCAGAGTTACCAATCAGCTGTCACTAACTATTTAGAGCGGCCCAGCAACAACGAACAAGCTCCCTCTAACATCGAGGAGCAATGGCACGCTATACAGTCAGCCATAACCACCGCGGCGCAAAATACCATCAGACCTCCGAGGGCCCGCAATGATTGGTTCGATGATCAATGCCGCCTGGTCGTCGAAAATAAACGAACGCTTCGTGCAAAATGGTTGGCTCGCAACACTAGAAGCACTCAAGCAGAATATATACGCGCTAGGAAGGCCACGATTAAATTCCTCCGATAAAAGAAACGTGAACATATGAAATCATGCATTGAAAACATCAGCTTCCAAGCGGAAATAGGAAACTCAAGGGACTGTTTTGCCAATGCCAGGAATCTTACTAAAGACTTCCACCCAAGAAGTACAGCCATCAAAGACGGGAATGGAGAGTTGAGAACAAACGTGGCTGATGTTCTCTCAGTATGGCAAACCTACTTTCAAAATCTGCTAAATCGGAACGACGACGTGACCCCCATTAGAGCAACAGCTCCTCCAGGTGAAGCGGTCCTTGTCGAATATCCCACAGTAGAGGAAGTAGACGCAGCTATTAGTAGATTGAAAAATGGAAAGGCACCCGGTCTCGATGGAATCCCTGCAGAATTAATTAAACTCGGAGGCGCTACTCTTGCAACAAATCTTTACGATCTCATCGTGTCTATTTGGGACCAAGAAGAGCGGCCTGAAAATTGGAAGACCGCACTCATATGTCCGTTGCATAAAAAAGGCGACCGTCTTAAATGTGAAAACTATCGTGGCATAGCTCTATTGAACGCTGCTTACAAAGTGTTGGCTAATGTTGTACTTGCAAGACTCATCCCTTTCGCCGAAAACATCATTGGCGACTATCAATGTGGCTTTCATACCAACCGATCGACCACTGACCAATGTTTTATAATGAGAATGATCTTGGAAAAATGTTGGGAGTACAACATAACCATACATCAACTATATATAGACTTCCGGCAGGCATATGACAGTATAAACCGCGACAACCTATCGGCCGCGCTCATATGCCTAGGAATTCCAGAGAAACTCGTTTCGCTGTGTAAATTAACAACGTCTGGGTCTGTATGCAGAATCGTAATTGAAGGAACTGTGTCAGACTCCTTTGAAATAACATCTGGTGTTCGACAAGGTGATGCACTCGCGCCTGTGCTGTTCAATTTGGCGCTTGAGTACGTAGTGAGGAAAAGCAATATTAAAACTTCGCGCTGTATATTAAATAAATCAGGCCAAATTCTTGGATATGCAGATGATATCGTTCTTGGCCGAAGACCTAGCGATATCAAAGACAGTTTCATACCGCTCGATCGCTGCGCAAGAAGACTTGGTTTGGAGGTGAACAGCAGTAAAACCAAATATCTAGCAACACCCAGGAACATCTCTATGGCAAATCTCGGAATTGGCGACCACAATTTTGATGGTGTCGAAAACTTTAAATACCTCGGGTCAGTTATAACATCACTGAATGAAATGCAGGCAGAAATAAAAGCCCGAATCACTGCCGGACATCGAGTTTTCTACGCCCAATCAAGATTATTGCGATCGAAACATCTATCGCAGTCGTGCAAGCTCGCACTTTATAAAGCACTAATAAGACTTGTGCTGACTTTCGGAAGCGAGATCTGGACCATGACCTCTAACGATTGTAGATTGTTATCTACATTCGAAAGGAAGGTCATCCGTTCAATTTTTGGTCCAATTAAAGTTGCAAACAACGAATATCGGATTCGTATGAATCACGAAATAAAGCAACTCCTCGGAGGCAGCGATATCATCGGAATCATTAAATCCAATCGAGTGAGATGGCTCGGCCACGTTACAAGGTCCCCACAACAACGGATGATTAATAAAGTGTTTCACCAACAACCAGCCGGAGTACGTCGTAGAGGAAGAGCCCGACTACGCTGGCGTGACGACATTGAACAAGATCTGCAAGCATTAGGATGTCGAAACTGGAGGACGAGAGCAATGGATCGGGATGGATGGAGGGCCATTGTGCGGGCGGCGAAATCCCTTCATGGGATGTGAAAGCCAGAGAGAGAGATAAGTCTACTGACCTCCTGGTCGCGATAAGTCCAGTGGTTTGGTTCTCTGCAGTCTTCTTGTTGGTGTAGTAGTCAGCATACAGCGTATGTCCAGATTTTCATGCTGGTTGTAGGTGTTTTGTTGCATGATGCTTAATTTCATCCGCGACAAGCTCGATCTTTAGATTTCGATGGAGGTTGTCGTTTCGAATGTACCACGGTGCATTAACTATACATCGCAAGATTTTATTTTGAACTGTTTGTATGATTTTGATATTTGTTTTCTTGGCGCAACCCAAGAGTTGGCTACCATATATGTCCATACAGGTTTCAGGATTTGTTTGTACAGCAACAGTTTGTTATGGATCGCTAGTTCAGATTGTCTCCTTAAGAGCCAATGCATTTTTTCTAAATTTTATGTTTAGTTCTTCTCTCTTCTTTTTTATGTGTTCCTTCGATCTAAGTTTAGCATCTAAAGTCATGCCAAGATATTTAGCGGTGTTTGCATGCGGTACTACTATCGAGTTTATCATTATTGGTATATGATCAACTTTTAGATTTGTAAAGTTGACTTGAATTGATTTTGCTTCCATTTAATTTGATTCGCCATTTCTTTGTCCAATTACATATTTGGTTAGTAGCTTTCTGTAATTTACTAGTGGAGTCATTGATGTTCTTTGCTGTTGCAAGTATTGCAATTTGTAAGTGTCATCGGCAAAAGTCGCCATTGTTGCTTCTGTAGTTGGTATATCTCTAGTATATAGGAGATAGAGGATTGGCCCAAGAACACTCCCTTGTGGTACTCCTGCTGTTATTCTTTTTAGTTGGGAGTATTCATTCTCATACTTTACTCGAAAGTGCCTCTCTGATATGTATGATTTTAAAATTTGAAAAAATTGCTCCGGAAGATCTCGATGAAGTTTGAATTCTAACCCCTGGTGCCATACTTTGTCGAATGCTTGCGCTACGTCAAGGAATAAAGTTGAGCATATTTGTTTGCTTTCTAGTGATTTCTCGATTACATCAGTAATTCGATGTACTTGTTCTATCGTAGAATGGTTTTCCCTAAATCCAAACTGATGTGAGGGGATAAGATTCCTTTCTTCGATAATTGGTTTTAGTCTTTTCAGAAGGACCTTTTCAAATAGTTTCGATAATGATGGTAGCAGAGAAATTGGCTTATATGAAGCTTTATCATTTGGAAGTTTGTTCGGCTTAAGTATCATAATTACTTCTGCAACTTTCCATTGTCTTGGTACATATCTTAGTCGAAATGCTGCATTAATTATATGCAGTAGTTTCCTCAACGCTTTCTCCGGTAACATTTTTATTATCTGACCCGTTATAAGATCATATCCTGGAGCCTTATACGCATTCAGATTATTCTTGATTTCCCATTTTAGTTCTTTCAATGTTACAGGTGTAATTTTTAGTTCATCCTGTTTATTTATCGGGGTGATATTTTCCTCTTCCGTTTGTTTGGGGTAAGGTTGGAATGTTTCATCAAGGTGATTTGCAAACAAATCTGCTTTCTGTTTAGCATTTCGAGCCCAATTTTCTTTATTTTTAATTGGAAGAACCTGAAGTTTGGGTCTTTTAAGATTCTTAGTTACTTTCCATAATGAATAATCAGTATCTTTTTGCCCAGTTAGAGTGCTGAGATATTTATTAACTGACTGATTTTTAATGTCTTTTATTAGGTTTTTTAATTCCTTACACAAATGGTTAAATACCCTCTTTTTCCTGGTTTCGATATTTTTGCCAGTTCTTCCGTGCTTTTCTTTTATTTTTAAGAAGTTTTCTCACTTCCTCTGGATAGCTAGCATTGCGCTTCATTTCCTTACTATTATTAGAAGTGCTTTTCACACAGCACTTTGGATATTATGGATGAGTTTATCTAGTTCATCTTCTATTTGGGCTGGTCCCTGTATTGGGTTTTGCAGACTAATTCTTTCTGTTAACTGTGTTTGGAAGAGATCCCATTTGGCTTTGAAGCTCGTTAATTTCGGGTTGCTCTCTTTCATAATTATTGTTTGGCTAACAAGGAAGGGTCTCCAGGTGTCCGGCTCCGATTTCGATGAAACTTTAATATGTTGTAGAGGAGTGGAAAATAAGTGACACGTATTTTTTTTTAAGTGCTCAATCTCCTTGTAAGGGGGTGAAAACCGCCCTTGAAGTTGGGGGTAATAAAGTGACTTTCGATAATTTTCCTCAAAAAACATGAAAAAATCTGCAAGTTTTTTATTCCAAAATAGGTATTTCAGAAACTTACATTATATATTATTTTTTCAAGAATTTTGGTACTACCTAGGGGGTGAAACTACCCCTAGTAAGGGGTTGAAAAATCAAAAAAACTGTCTAAAAAATCCAAATTGATGCGAAAAATTCTGGAAAAAATTTATATTACTCCATAAAAAAAATAAGGTTGACGTGTTCGAGGGTTTTTCGAAACCACCCTTTCTCAGAGGGTTAACCACCCCTAGAGACGATTCTGGAAATTCGCTCAGGACATCTGATTTTTTCGACTGAAAGTTCTTTGTCCTCCTGAATTATGATCATTAACATAGATTCTTACCGATATCATTGATGTTTAGGGGTGAAACATCCCCTAACGGGGGTGAAATTTGTAAAAATTGTTAAAAATTCCAAGAAAATTTCGCAATTTGGTGGAATAATTCTAGAAAAAATATATATGATCGCGAAATTGGGATAAAGGTTTGCACGTTCAAAAATTTCATGAATCATCATCCGCTTTGAATGGTTTCAACCGCACTTGAATTTGGGGGTGTAAGAGCGACTCTCCATAATTTTCCCTACAAAACATGAAAAAATCCGAAAGTTTTTTACTATGAAATACGTATCTCGGAAAGTCAAGATTTTTATTATTTGTTCAAAAATTTTGGAAATCCCGGGATGAAACAACTCCTAGGAGGGGGTTGAAAATCAAAAACCTTGCATAAAATACCAATTTGATGCGGGAAATAGTGGAAAAAATAAATATCACTCAACAATTGTTACGACTGTGTGGTCGCAACAACGATTTTATGTTTTGTATTTTCCTCTGGTTTGTGTCTCCACTTTCTATGATTGCTCAATGTTGGTATTTTATATTCAGAGTGTGTGTGTAAAGCAAAACATTCCATAAGAATGTTTTTGTTATATGCCTCTCGTTTACATCAATGCGAATTGATGTAAACGCGAAACAGAGAAGAAAGACATTCTTCTGGAATGTTTTGCGCGTCGTTTGTGCGGTGGGAGAATTTTTTTTGCTTGAATTCATTCGAGTTTTGTTTTCATAAAAGAGAGTCGAGTTTTGAATTTGTTATGGATAAGTCGAGTGTAATGTGATAAAACTCGAAATATTTTTTTAATGGTCTTCATTTTGATTTTTTTGTGAAAATTAATAATAAAACAAAATTATTTTGTGGATCGTTTGAGTATTTTTTTAACGAAATTTATCGTATGATTATACGGACAAAACGCTATAATATAATTGTATGGATAAAACTATAAAGTTAAGCAAAATATAAATTTATTTGTTTCGAAAGTCAATCCCTAATTTATTATTGGCGCATAGTAATGAGAAAAGTGAATAAACGTTTTAATAGGGATTGTGCTGCAGGATTTATAAAAGCCGAGAAACTCGTTCACCTTTAGATAACGGCAAAAGTGACGCAATAATCATCGGCCATTCGGGATCTTATTTAATTCATTATTGAAATTACCGCAATATATTGGTGGTTAAATACGGGACCATTTTATGGTGGCAAATTTTAGTATAACGAAACGATTACAGGCTGCTTGTTGAAGCCTAATAGTTGAGGCCACTTATTTACGCTAGGCGAGGCAACGCCTGATAATATAGGTTTTTGGTTTTTGGCGAGCCATCGCCCCTCACGATTGGGTAGCCAACCGGCTATTGTGTTGTTATATCGGTATTGGGGAAAGGCCCCGCAACATTGTGCCCAACCAGGCACCTCGTGTTAGTGTTTTGGTATCGGAGAGAGGCTCCGCAACGAACGACCGCTCAAGCTCGCACCGACACCGGTGGGGTAACGGCACCTCAAGCCGCAACGATCCGGGGGATAGGAGTCCCTTGTGGCATGACGGCCGCGCAAGGCCGCACCAGTAATTCGCCTAAATAGTATTAAGGTACAATTTTTTATTTTTATTTTAAATTTTTTGATTTTATTTTTTTTTATATATAAATTTCTTATTATATTTATTGTATATAATTTTCAAAATTTTGTAATTGAGCGCCGCACCGCGGGTGCACGCTCGATGCTCATTGTTCTTTCTCTCTCTCGTTCTCTCCCTTCCTTGCGGTTTTTCTTCGTGGGAAGTTGGGTTTTATTTTTTTGTTTGTAACTTAAATAAAAAATGAATTATTAATTTTCTCGGTTGGGTATGATGAGGGGGGAATTCCCATCCTGTGTCGGTTTAGGGTAAGCGGTCCTTTGGTGCCCGCATCCGGATTCGAAACCGGTGTTTACCACCGTGCGAGTTCGGGCGGATGCGCGCACCAGGGCACCTCTCTACCATTATGATTATTTTATTTTTTATTTTTTTGATTTTGGCTGTTCGTTCCTCAGGTTCCGGCCGACGAGTTTCGGCGGAACATCCGGTTTATTTATTATTTGCGTTTTATTTTAATTTAAATTTCTGTTAATCACGGTGTAGGCCAGGAGCCATGCATGCCTCAAACCCCACGACCCTTCGCACTTCTCGCTGAGAACGTAGCCGGCAAAATATCACCGTGGAGGCCTCTGCATGCGCTTAAGTGATAACTGCAGGTTGGCAGTAGCCAGCCTGTAACACAATGAAAAAGAAGTTTGAGGGATTTAAAGATTTTTTAGACTGGAAGTGTTTTGCTAGCCTCCAATATGATGATTACCATCGATTCTTATGACTATCAATGATGTGTAGGGGTTGTCACATACCCTATCGGGAATCTAAAATTTCATAAATTGTTAAGAATTTTAAGAAATTTCTGAAATACGGCCAAATAGATACGCTTGATTAATTCTAGAAAATATATACGCTCACGGGATCGGGAATAAATTAAACGAGTTCAAAGATTCCATTAAGCAACCCCTTTTAATGGGTTACCCACGTCTGTATGGAATTTCCGAAATATCGAAACGCAATGCAATGAGTTTATCATTCGGAATTGATATTTTTATCATGAATATCGTTCCAGGGCTTGAAGTATCAAAATGCGAGTAAAAGAGGCAAACGTTCTGGGATTCCTAGAAAAATTTTCGAATTATTTGGGCGGTTTTCACCCCCTTACAAGGGGATTGAGACTTAAAAAAAATACGTCTCACTTATTTTCCACTCCTCTACAACATATTAAAGTTTGATCGAAATCGAAGCCGGACACCTGGAGACCCTTCCTTGTAAGTATCATAATAACTGGTGAATGATCTGATGATAGACTTTCACTGTTCTCTATATGGATATAATTATCTGAAATCCCTCTTGTAATAAAGAAGTCCATAAGATCTGAAGTCTTACTGATATCCGTAGGCCAATAGGTTGGTGTACCGCCTGAGTGAAACTCGCATTTTAGTTGTTTTCCTGCTACGAACAGTTCTTTTCCTTTAGCAATCGTTAACCGTGATCCCCAATAGGTGTTTTTTTGCATTATAGTCCCCTCCAATTAAAAAGACAATTCCTAGTGTTTTTAGAAGTTTAGTATAATCTACTTGTTTGAGATTGTATCTAGGAGGGCAGTATATTGCTGAGATACTACAAGTTTTACTATTTAATTGTATTTTGATTGTTGTGACTTGCATGGAAAGCTTCTCGACTTTAAGTTCTTCGTTATGTTTTATATAATGTTTTATGATGATAGCTGATCCACCTCTAGCTTTGTTCTCTGGATGTAATGCATGGTAGCAATTATATCCTTTTATTTTACACAATGAAGTTTTGGTGAAATGGGTTTCTGATATAAGACATATACCTATATTATGCATGTTTAAAAATATATCTAGTTCTTGAATGTGGTGCAAGAGCCCATTTGCATTCCAGGTTACAATTCGTAACGTTTTATTCATTTCTTTGGTTTATAATTCGATTTTATATAATTTATATTTTGATACAATCGATCAAGGTTTTCTTCTACTCTTTTATTGAAACTAGTTTGTGATTTCATTTCTTCTAGTGTGTTCTGCAGACTCATTTCCTGTGAAATAAGTCTTTTGTTGAGGTTCTCTAGATTTCTCAGTATGTCCTGTAAAACTGATCCACTTTTAACTGTTTCTGCTCTGATTGCCGAACTATTTGTGCATAAGTAACGTTTTCATTTACTCGCTCTCTTTGTATGTTAAAATTAGGAGTTGACGATTTAAGCTCCGTGGTTTCTTTGTATAGATTGTACATTTCTTGTTGTATCTGGTTTGCGTGATTTATCTCTCATTTTTTGTAGTTCTACCTGCTACTTCACATCCTCTGTAGTTGGCTGGGTGCTGGCCATTACAGTTAATACACTTCGGTGTTGTAATTCGAGGAACTGTGCAGTCGTTTCCTACGTGTTTTTCTGCACATTTAACACATCTTGCTTCACAATGGCAGTACTTTTGTGTATGATTATAATCTTGGCAGTTTTTACATTGAGATATTAGTCGAGTGACCTTTTTAGGTGTTTCTATTTTAACTCTGACGTTGAGGATAGCTTTAATATTATAAATATTTTCGATTTTTTCTTTGTTGTCAAAGGTCAGCATGAATAGCGGGAGACCTCTTCTCATGATTTCAACATTTTCATCCCTGTTTTCTCGTCTCTCTTTTCTGATGATGTTGACTGCTTCGATTATTTTGATGCCTTTGTTTTGCAGGTCCTCAATAATTTCATCTTTTGAACAAGTTGGATGAAGACCTCTTGCCATTACTTTAATTGGTCGATCATTTTTATCCTCGTAGGTATACCACTGGTGACTGAATACTTTCTGAAGTTTCTGAATACTACCGCGATTTGTAATTCCTAGAATATTGATCGGGGGTGGGGCCTGTTTCTTCTTTTCTGGCTCGTGCACTTTTAATTCATTAGTTGCATTGACAGTTTTAGTGTGAGTTTGAATTGGCTCAACTTCTGGCGATGATGCAGCTTTCCTCTTGCTTAGGTTGATTTCTTTTCTTGGTTTCTTATTTGCTCTCTTGGATTTCTGTAGTATCCAATTGGTTTCCCTTGCAAGCCCATCTTCATCAGTGTGATATTCGACTTGATCTGTGAGTACTTGAAATTGGTTGTTCATTAATGCTAAGTTTCCTGTGTTGTTATTTTTATTTACAGTTACCTTTAGCATCAGGTTTTCTTTTTTTAGCACGGCAACTTCATTATTCAGCTGCGCAATTAATTTCTCCATTTTTTCAAACTTATTTATTAACTCCGCGTTATTTATTATAACTGATTTTGCACTGGGCATGGCTTCAGAAGCTTGTTTGATAGCTATTGGCTTATGCTTCATAGTAGAGGTATTTTCCTTCTCATTGTTAAGTTCACCCAGTGTGGTAATCTCTGGCGGTGGAGTGGTTGGTGGTGTTCTAGGAAGTGCCGTACTTCTTTTACCAAAGGGCCATTCATTTATCGCTTGTTCTGTGCTTCCAGTAGTACTAGGAAAAGGATCAGCCTGGTTGCCTACCGACAATTTCCTTTGCAATGTCGCGTTGCTCCCTCCAGAATCCGTGGAACAGCCCGATAGATCGGGGTGGGATTTAGAATCTAAGTTCTGACCCACCTGGAGTATGTTATTGTTTATACCCGACATCTCATCTTTTTGTTGGCTATCTGCTATACTGTTTCTCTACTACGTAGGGATTGGATACCACAACCGTTTGATTTACAGTACATTGCTCAGGACGCGCCACATGGAGGCTGTCAACTAGCACCCATTTCCATCTGGAATTTATAGTAGCTGAATTTGTGCTAATCGAATTTCTGACAAAAAATGATATACAAACCAATGAACTTGGCACTTCTGATCCCATATTCCTATCAGATATGTTCATTACCATCCGAAAAATATAGTGGCTGAATTTTTGCTAATCCAGAATTCGCCAATTCCGTTGAACAACAAAGACCGTTGAATGAACAATTTTCTGACAAAAAGTGTTCTACAAACCAATGAAGTTGGAACTTTAGATTGCATATTCCTATCATGTTTACTGCCATCCGAAAAATATAGTGGCTGAATTTGTGCTAATTTAGAATTGGCCCAATTCTGTTGAAAAACAAAGACCGTTGAATTATCGATTTTATGATGTATGTGAAGTTGGCCGGAAAAGTAGCCCGAAAGTAATATTTTCGGGCTGGCCCGAAAAATTTAGAAAAACTGTATTACCTTTAGTTCTTATCCCGATTTTTTTTTTACATCAACATACTACAATAAGATTCGATTTTACAAGCCAATACGAAAAAATAGAAAAAAAATTGATGAATAAATATATAATAAATATATATAATGAAACGCAAATTTAGTGAAAATTTCAAAAAATTAGTCTCTATAAATAAGAGTATAATGATATTACTTAACATTTTTAAAAAAAATACCAAAACATAAATTAGTCATAAATTAGTGTACGCTATTTGAAACCGAAATAATGTAAACTTATTTCTATACGAGATGGAATGAAGAATTCTCTTTAGTGCCAGTCCCAGTGTGTAACGATTTAAAAAAAAATTAATACGAAATTTTCTTCTATGGCGGTTGTCACAGGGATTACCTGAAACTTCGGTGACTGTCGAGAATTAGTGTAGGCCATCTGGAATTCAAATAATGTGTTACGACTGTGTGGTCGCAACCACAAATTATATTCACCTCGGTAGTTGTTTGTTAATTGTGCGCTGAACGCACCCGCGACGTTTTTGTTTTGTTGGTAATGGTAACCAAACGAAAATGGGAGAGAGAGAGAGTAATGCGCATCGAGTGTGTGTGCAAAGCAAAACATTCCATAAGAATGTTTTTCTTATATGCCTCTCGTTTACATCAATGCGAATTGATGTAAACGAGAAACAGAGAAGAAAGACAATTCTTCTGGAATGTTTTGCGCATCGTATTTCGGCGTGAGAATTTTTATGTAATTCATTGGAGTGTTGATTTTGGTATGTCCCAAGTATAACAAAACGAAAGTAAAAATTGAGCACAGTATTTTCCTTCGTTTTCATCCAAAATTAACGAAAGTTAAACTTCACATTATAATGATAGTGTTTGTAGCGTATACGTATTATAATTATACATATGCGTATACAAATGGCGTTATTTAGTTTATTGTGAGAACGCTAAGTTTATAGTAACTTTTAACGATGCGAATACATTTGTCAACTTTGATATTAATTTAATTGAAGGTAGGGAGGCTGTAAAACAATTGGTAATGTAAAGATTCATTCGAGATAATTTGGTACAATCTATTATATTTTGTTTTCCTATTTTGTATTTAGAAATCATTATTTATGAAGCAAGATGGCCACGAACTAAAAAAAGTGCATTAGGGCAAACTTTACAGAGCTGTTCACCAAAGAGCTTAGCTGCAAGTTTACGTTTAACAGTCAATAAAGATAATGTGAGGTATGGTTTACGTTATTCCGTGTTAAATTTAATAATTATAATATTATTTTCAACATTTTAGATTGTACTATGGAAAAATTAGAGTTCGTAAATTTTTCGAAACCAATTTAATATCCACAAATTACTTTTATTATATAAAAGACAAACAAGGAAAATTATTAAAAAAAAAAATCTAGTGTAAATATTAGAAATTAAAAAACTGAATAATTTTATCGAAATGGATATATATGTATGTCCAAAGTAATCAATAATGAATTAAAATAATGAATTTAATAAATCATTTTATATTACAAAAACAAAAATATTTCTTTAAAAACATTTAATTTTACAACCAAAATTTGAAATTGCCGTTTTAACAAACAAAAGTACAATTGTTCCCGCCAAATATTTCTCAATACGCATACACATGCAATAAAATGTTTATAATGAGTTTCGTCCAGTTTCGAATTTTCGCGACACGCTTCATACGTTTTATTTTAATAAATTGCAACTCAAACTTAGAAGAATACTAGACTAAGTTTAGTACTTAAGTACGAATATCGCTAGAAAAATTGAAAGTAAAAATACTTGGGGTAGAAGTCGAGTTAAATCTCAAACTAAAATTTTTCTGGTCTTCCACCATTATTGTTTTCTTGAAAATATTAAAAAAAAAATAAAAAAAAAAACTGAAAATTATTTTTGTGAATTGATGTGATGGTAAAATAATAAATCGACAAAAAAAAGTTTATTTTGTTCGTGTTTGGTATTATAGATAAATTGAAAAGAAAATACGAAAGTGTGTTTAGTGGTATACAGTGGAAGAAGTCGTACGTGTAGAGTAATTGAAAAGTAGATTCTCTAACGCTTGGAAATACAGGCAACTAAAATTTTGATTGGGCTTGCGCCGCTAGAATTTTATGAAGCCAACAGATTGTATCAAGTAGCTAGTCTCAAAATTTATTTGACGGGCGGCCAGCTCGTGGTTTCGCAGTTTTATTTTAAATTTACGGGTAGACGCCGTCACGTTTTACGATTCGACGTGGGGTCGCCTCATATTAACAGGCACCTAATAGTAACGGGTGGCCAACAACAGCAACGTGGTCATTGACATTTTTATTTACGGTGAAAGCAATTTATACCGCAACAATCGGCCGGTCGAGGCCAAAGTATTTACCGGCCAGGTTGTGCCGCAACGGTACAGTACAGGGTGGCCAGTTGAGGTCACTCATTTTTGCTATTTAAGGCGAAGGACGAGCAATTTTTGTAGACGAAGGCATACAAAGCCCAACGAAGGCATACAAGGCCCAACGCATGCGTAACACTTTACAGTACCCCATAAATAACAACGGTACGCCTAATTTTAGTGTAGGACTGATGATTTATTAACGAGTGACCAACAACGTAGTTGAACAATTCTGGTCGGGGTAACATCGCCTCTAACGGGTAGCCAACCGGCTGTTCGTTTTTTTTTTTATTTATATTTTTTATCGGGGAGAGGCCCCGCAACGACACGGGTGGTCAACCAAGGCCATTCGGTTTTTATTTACGGCAGGAAGACGCCCAACGGTCCGGGCATTGGTAATTGCCTGTGGCATGACGGCACCAAGGCCGCAACCCAATTTTTATCGGGGAGAGGCTCCGCAACAATAACGGCACCAAGGCCGCAACGTTTTTATTAGTTAAGGTACCATTTTTTTTATTTTTTTTTATTTTTATTTATTTTATTATATTTCTTAAATTTTGTTTATTAAATTTAAATTTGAAATTTTGTAATCGAGCGCCGCACAGCGGGTGCGCGCTCGGTGAGTATTGCTCTCTCTCTCTCTCTCGTTCTCTCGTATCGTGGTGCGGTGGAGGGGGAAGCTGTTTTCCTTTTGTCCGTTTTTTTTTTCTCTAATCGTAAATAAAATGATTTATTAAATTTTTTCGGGTTGGTGTGATGAGGGGGGGGGGGGCTTCCCATCCTGTGTCGGCGTAGGGTAAGCGGTCCCTTGGTGCCCGCATCCGGATTTGGAACCGGTGGTTACCACCGTACGAGTTCGGGCGGATGCGCGCACCAGGGCACCTCTACCATTATGATTATTTTTTATTTTTTTTTTATTTTTGATTTTGGCTGTTCGTTTCTCAGGTTCCGGCCGACGAATTTCGGCGAAACTTCGGGTAGTATTATTATTATTTGCGGTTTTTTCCCATTTTTATAAATATCTGTATCATCACGGTGTAAGCCAGGAGCCATGCATGCCTCAAACCCCATGACCCTCGCACTTCTCGCTGAGAACGTAGCCGGCAAAATATCACCGTGGAGGCCTCTGCATGGGCTTAGTGAAATCTGCAGGTTGGCAGTAGCCAGCCTGTAACAGTGGCGCCCAAATTATTGTCGCGAATTTTGATTTTTTTTTATGATTTGTCGCTTCACTCCCTTTGGCGTGCGTGTCCAGTGCCGAAACCAGTGTTTCGCACCGTTTGACTTCGCCTAGACGCGCACACCAAAGCCAGTCTCCCGGTTGACATTCCCCATCTGCGATCGCAACCAGCACGGGCTGTTTGATTGCGCGTAGATGGGGGTGTCATACCCCTATTCGTCGGACATCCGACTTCCGAGCTCCTTCCCATTTCCACTGTGTTGTGTCCGATTGTGGTGGAGCTCGGTTGTCATTTGTCCGGGGTTTAGCTTAGCTTCATTTCTTCTCTTCCCCGAAATTTCTTGGCCGAAATTTGAAGAACAGAACATTTTATTATTATATTATTATTATTATTTTTATTTTTTATTATTTAGCCGACACGGAGTGGGATCTCCCTCTTCCTCAGCATACCAGCCGTCTTGTTTTCTTGATTTAAAACTTTCTTTAAATTTTGTTTGATTTTGATATTTCGATATTTATGATATTTTGATATTGTTTTTTTTTGATTTTTGTTTATCGATCTAAGGGTTGTATTTGAACCCACGGTTTGATTAGTACTTTATTTTTTTCTCTTGTATCGTTTTTCTTTTGGAATTTATTCTGCTTGCATACCATTGGGTGTGTTGGTAGTTTTGGGATTTTTTATTATATTTTATTATTTTTGGTTTTCGTATCGTTTCAAATTTTAACGAGCCCCTCCAAATTAGGTTCTCATTGAAAAGCGCCAGTTTGGGGAGTATCTCAGCCAATCCGTAGTTAAACAATCGTGGGAGTACGGGCCCCACAAACCACTACAAGGTATCCATTCCTTTCTTCTTTTATTATTATCTTATTTGTATTTTCTGTTGCCACTTTGCCTTCTTACTTGGGTGTGTTGGTTTATTATTTATTATTTATTAGCTTTATTATTTACGTTATTATTATTATTAACATTTTATCTTTCTTTATTGTGTTATGAATCGAAATCCGTGGAATACGCCAGAAAGACCTCACTAGAACTAGATATTATCCAACGCATGGGGTAACTTTCTGGCTATTTATCGCGGTTTGAGTCATACCTTGAATTATTATTGTATTTAAAATTTCAACGAGCCCCTCCAAATTAGGTTCTCATCGAAAAGCGCCACTTTGGAGGGTATCTCGTATTCGCCGGGTTAAACAACCGTGGGAATCCGGGCCCCACAAAACTTCACAAGGTAACCATCCCTTTTATTATTAATTTTTTTTACGTTTTATATAGTTATAGTGGGTGTGGAAATAATTATAAGTTCACTTTATTCTGAAACCTTCAGTTTCGAGTAAAGTCATTTTGAAATAAAATATTTTTGTATCCTTAATAAATTAATAAAGACTACGTCAATTATTTTCTTGCCGAGTTAAACCGAGCGAGCTTATTCCCTTATCCCTACTTAAATCAAAATGGACGTCACCCTTTTAGAACCAGAGGAGTTGGAAGTAGAGTGTCTCCTTCGTGATATTCGTTTCGACACGCCAGATGCCCAGCATCAACTCGAGGAAGCGATCCTCAGTGAGCAGGGCGAGACAAAGCCAATACCATCCAGAATGCATACGAGTGCGGCAAAGAGGCCAGATATTGAAATTAATGCGTGTCAACGCAAATTGAAAATTTTAAAGGAATCGATCATGCAATTGGACAAACAAACCGAGGATCCAGTTGAAACAGCGCGGCGATACCACTCTCGTTTGCTGCATTTGTCCGGTCGATTAAGCCGGGCCCTAACCTCTCCAAAATACCAGGATTTCGCACGGCAGGTTCTTAAAGCATGTGAGGATCTACAGACGAGTCTGCAAATCTATCTGCAAAATCACGACAAGCTGAATGAGTCTATCGAAAGCGCTAAGGGCATTCACCTCGAAATGTATATGCTCCGTTCAGATAATACCCAGGGCAGTGGAAGTGATGGGATTCAAGTGCAGGACGTGTAGTATCGCAGCAATTGGTGAATTTGAACCAGCGACAAACCGCCTTCCAAACGCAGCTGGACGGAAATAACCAGTCTAACCAAGCTACGCCAACTCCGATCGCTCAAGAACGGGTTCCTTTAGCTTCCACCAGTTCACCAGCCCCACCGAAATTTATCGATCGACGTTTATTGTTGGGAAGTATACTAAGTTACACCTGATCTCCCTCGGGCATCAACATAGACATGTTTTTATTTCAAGTGGACACCATCGCGTCTTCTCGGGGATTATCCGAACAAATTCTTTTGTTAGAGCTCCACACCATTTTAAAAGACCTCGCTTTGCAGTGGTACTGGACATTCCGTAAACACAACCCACACGCTACCTGGACCGAACTACGAGACGGTATGATCGAGCGATTTCAAGACCGCCGCATCAACTACGAAATTCGAAGAATGGTTGAAGCCCGGAAACAACAACCCAACGAAAGTTTTCTGGATTTTTACAATCATGTTTGGACGCTTACCCTACAATGTCGCACACCGTACTCTGATGAAGAGCTCATCCAAATTCTCATGAACAATATGAAGCCGACACTACAATACCATCTAACCGATCGTCAATTTAGCAGCATCAACGAGCTGATCAAAAGCTGTTCGGCTTGGGAGGAGTCTTTCCGGCGGCTCAAAGCTCCGGTGGATCCTGCAATCCATCCACGACGCGTGATCAATGAGTTATCAGGCGGTCCGTATGATGATATTGGAGCATATGACTCTTATGAGAATTATCCCTTAACTGATGTTCTACCCGATAACTCAGTATCCGCAATTGAAACGGGGAGCAGGTATCTGTCGGCAGCGGCGAGACGTCTGGGCGGACAAGTCCCAGCCGACAGTTCTGGGATAGTTTACAGACAGCATGCAAATTAATTGTTCAGATATGGGACACACATTTATGGATTGTCAACTGGCTCCATTCGGATTATTCTGTTATCGTTGTGGGCTGCGAGGGACGATATCTGCGCGTTGTCGACGTTGTGCCGAGGAGAGAAACGTTCAACCTAAACCATCGGAAAACCAGAACAGTGGTTCTTGGAGGACTGGGCCACGAGAATCACCACAACCACAATCGCAACCCAGACTAATGTTACAACGGACAAATCCACTCAAACCGATTCAGGAGGACGCAGCGAGCAATACGGACGCGGAACTCCGCTCCCAATCGAACCCGACCAGAAGGTAAACTCGTCTGCTAGTCATGATTCCTTTCACGATCCTTCTTCCCTACCAAATTCCCCTTCCCTTCCCGTCGCTCTAAAGTTTTTCTATAATTCTCCGTCGTTAGATCGTTTAAAACGTTCCAAGAAATATTGGAACCACCGCGCTGCAATGAGAAATGAAGTGATTTCCTCCGTTTTGTTCTCCGAGGGTAGTGACACTCGGCCTTACGCCCAGGTCTTTATAAATAAGATCCTTTTTAAGGGTCTTCTCGACAGCGGGGCGAGTGTCAGTGTTCTCGGGAATGGATCGGAGAAAATCTTGTCAAATCCATTCGTAGAGTTTCATAATTTTCTATCCATGATAACTACCGCGAGTGGTCAAGTCCAACGAGTATTTGGTTACATACGAGCTAACGTCGAGTTTAATGGAATTACTCAAACCATGAATTTTCATGTTGTTCCTTCCTTAGAACAACCGCTTTATTTGGGTATCGATTTTTGGAATCGTTTTGGAATTTCCCCAAAAATCTCCGCGCTAAATAATTCGGACGAATTAGGTGAAACTACCAACACACCCAAATTTCATATTTTAACATCTAGTGATCGTCGTAAATTGGATCTTATCCGCGAACAGTTCCCGAGCAGCGATATTTTAAGTTTGGGCCGCACATCCCTCATCACTCATATGATCGATGTCGGTTCCGCAAAACCAGTCAAACAACGTTTTTATTCCGTATCCCCAGCTATCCAGAAACTCATGTATGCCGAGTTGGATAGGATGTTGTCTTTGGGGGTCATCGAGGAGTCACAAAGTTCCTGGTGTTCACCGGTCACGTTGGTGCGTAAGGCCAATGGCAAAGTTCGTTTGTGCTTGGATGCTAGAGAACTGAACAAGGCAACCGTCAAGGATGCGTATCCGCTGCCAATAATTAACGGATTGTTGGGTCGTTTGGGACACCACATGCCTTTTGGCAGATCCCACTCGACCCAGCATCCCGCGATAAAACAGCGTTTACGGTTCCTGGACGGCCCTTGTATCAGTTCAAGGTGATGCCGTTTGGCTTGTGCAACGCACCACAGACGCTTTGTCGCTTAATGCACCGCGTGATCCCGTACCAGCTACACAATAAGGTCTTTGTGTACCTCGATGACCTTCTGGTCACATTCTCCACTCTGGCCGAACATTTCGATTTGCTACAACAGGTTGCTGGATGTCTGACGGACGCTGGTTTAACAATTAGTTTGACCAAAAGTAAGTTTGTGTTGAAAGAAGTAGACTATTTAGGTTATATTGTGGGTGATGGCTGCCTCCGTACAAACCCAGATAAATGTAAAGCTATTCTGGAGTACCCTATTCCGAAAACGACGAAACAGATTAGACGTTTTCTGGGAATGTGCGGATGGTACCGTCGCTTCATTCCAAATTTCGCCTCCTTAGCTTCTTCTCTCACCGATCTTACTGGTAAAAACAGTAAAGTGTGTTGGTCTGCAGCTGCTGATTCTTCTTTTAACGCTCTCAAAACCGCCTTGTCAACTGCCCCAGTTTTGACGCATCCTGATTATACAAACCCTTTTTTATTCAGTGTGATGCCAGTGCCGTTGGGGTCGGTAGTGTCTTATTTCAGGTGGACGCCGAGGGGGTGGAGCGGCCCATTGAGTTTTATTCCCATAAGCTCAATGCGGCGCAGCGAAACTACTCAGTGACCGAGCTGGAATGCTACGCTGCCGTCCTCAGCGTGCGAAAATCCCGTCCCTACGTGGAAGGCTATCCGTTCGTCATTTACACTGACCATTCCAGTTTGCGCTGGCTAATGAGTCAAAAAGACCTCTCCGGACGTTTGGCGAGATGGAGTCTTAAACTCCAAGCGTTGGATTTTCAAATTGGATACCGAAAAGGTTCAGTTAACGTTGTACCTGATGCGCTGTCTCGAGCTTTTCCGGATGAATCCTCTCCTTGTGAGGATGAGTCTGGGAGTAAGAGCACGCCTGATCCTGGTGCCCAATTTGAGGATCCAGTCTTGTCGAGTAAAAATATCGACCCTTCCGTGGATGCGTTAGTACCTTCAGTCCCTATATTACACGTTGATCAAAATTCGGTTGCGTTCCAAGATCCAGATTACGTCGATCAGATCGAAAAAATTCGTAGCTTAAAAGATTATTCGCACAACTACAGAATTCAAGATGATAAACTATTAATATAGATTTGTCGAATTGGAAACTTGTTATTCCTAATTCATTAATTCAATCACTAATCGAACAGGCTCACGTATCTCCCACTTCAGCACATTTAGGCGGCAGCAAAACTCTCGAGCGCCTTCAGCGTCAATTTTTCTGGCCTCAAATGGCAAAACAAGTTAAACAGTACGTTGCTGGCTGCACTAAATGTAAAATGAACAAGGCTGTTAATTACTCAACACAACCAGCCATGGGAGCACAGGTTACGTCAACTCGCCCGTTCCAAAAATTGTATGTCAATTTTTTGGGTCCGTATCCACGTTCGAAACTCGGAAATACCTGTATCGTTATCGTTCTGGATCATTATTCGAAATTCGTAGTTGTAAAACCCTTACGCGAAGCGTCTGCCTCTTTATTGTGTCGATTTCTGGAAAATGAGGTATTCCTTTTATTCTCCGTACCCGAAATTATTACCTCCGATAATGGGAAGCAGTTCACTTTGAAACGTCGAACATCATATACTTAAGTCGAACGTTCCAAGGTTGCGATGGTTTGGCAACCCTGACATAGCGTTTGCTGAACAAACACAATCAACAATTAATTAGGCGGGAAATTCATATTGTAAATATGAGTAGGGGAAATAACGGGAGTATCCCGTAGAAAATATTTTGGTGGGAACTTAGTGTACTGGAAAAAAATATGCAAAAAAATATTTTTTTTTTGAGCAGGCAGTCGATCTTTGATTTTAATGTTGAGAAGTCGTAAAAATAAATTTAAATTACATAAGTCGTTTTTTTCTCAAAGTGGCAAATGAATGGAAAATTCTTGTTTTTTCAAAAAGAGTGCTTTTGAGTACATGTTACATAGTGGGCTATGTACTAAAATATACTTAAAACAAAACTATAAGTGATATTAAAAATTTAAAAAAACCAATGTGACAAAACAAAAAGATATATACCAGTTATTGAATAACAGTTTTAGTGTTAAGTTAGTATTAAGTTAAATTAAATTGAGTGGCCCTATGATATATAATAAAAGGCTTAGCATATCCAAAAGTAAAAACTAAATGTGAAATAATATAATAATACTTATAAAAACATAATTACACAATATAAACGTACAATAAAGACTCTCGACATTTCATAAATATTTAAATAAAAAAAAACACCCTAATAATATTAATATTCAAAATACAAATAAATAAAATTGTGAAAAATCTACGTAGTGGTTGGTATCAAAATAACTGGTAAACGTTAAATAGACAGTGTTATAAAACAAAAACTGTTCCCAGTGTTAGTGAACCAACTGACTGACCACACGTAAAAAAATAAATCGGTGCAATGACAGTCAAACATTGTCTTGCACATCTATATAGATGAACAATACGTTATCACGTTATTTAATGAAATAATCTTACGAGAAATTAATAATAAAAGTTTGTAAAATAAACCAACATAATAAATTATAATCTTAAAAAGTATCAACGATAAACGTAAGCGTCTAATAACATGTTATATGAACAACATTGTATATAACATGACAATATGAAATACAAATAATACGGCAGCCTTCGTTCACCGTGGGACATCCGACGCGGCCACATTAATTTAAGTATTTTTTTTTGTAAAAATAATTTTTTTATATACATTTATTAAATTTTTATATTTTATAATATTTGAAATTCATATACATATACATAATATTCAAAACGACCGAAATTTCAGGAAATATTTAAACTTATATATAAGTCATTTTCGGTTATTTTTAGAAAATTCTAGATTTTAAGAGTAGTGTTAGTTTCCTAATGACGTCATACATCATAAGTAGGAGCTAGTTCATTAGTAATTTTTTTTGGTATTTCACATTCTTGGGTATGGGTATTTCACGATTTTTCAATAAATTAATTAAGTTTATTCAGACTCACTTTCTTATTTTTTAAATAAAAAGGTTTCATTCATTCGCTCATTTTTTTTTATATAATTTTGGTTTAGTGAGATGAGACGCTAAGGGCGTAATCAGAGGATGAGGGGTAAGTGTTGATTAATATGTTTCGGTAAGTTGGTTCATTTCTAGTTTCCTACCTACTTCCCATTCCTTATATTGTCGTTTCTATCCATATAGTGGTCTACCAGCATCCGTTGAACTTCGACAAACCCCACCCCAATCCCTGAGCTGTATCTGGCAATTCATGACCACGTCAGAGCTCTCAATGGATGATTAATAAATTCAGTAATGTGACGCATTTTATTTTGGAAAGGGAATTTAACCCTACACCACTAATGCACCCAATCAGTCACGTTACAACTTCGAATCTATTTAAAGACCTGTTAGCTAAATACGGTGTAACCCATTTACGTACGCCGGTGTATTCACCTCAAAGTAACGCTTCCGAGCGTGTCTATAGAACTTTGATTGCCAGCATTCGTTCATATTTGAGCGATCACGAACATAATTTGTGGGACCAACATTTACAAGAAATAGCGGCTGCTTTACGTAACGCCATACACGATTCGATACATTACTCCCCTCATTATGTCGTGTTCGGTCAACATATGTCGATGCATGGTTCGGATTACTCACTGCGACGATTACTCGATGAACATGATCCCAGCGAAGTCTAGGTATGGGCTAAGATAAATCGAGTAAATCTTCTAAAAGACCGTATAACACACTACTTACGCGTAGCACACCAAAAAGGGGGCCCAACATTACAACTTACGCAGTAATAAGCGTTCTTTTCGAGTTGGACAACCCGTGTTTATACGATCGTTTGCTTTGAGCGATGCGTCGAATAAATTTTCCGCCAAATTGGCAAGCAAATTCAAACCCGCGGTAATTTCTGGTAAAGTAGGTCAGGTGGCTTATTCCGTACAAGATTTGAGTGGCAAAAACTTAGGTATTTACCATATTAAAGACATTCGTGTCTAATCATCTCATTCACATTGTTTGTTTTAGGCCCGGTTTATGAGACATCTCAGGGTGTGGGACGTTCCCACGTTTGTTACGACTGTATGGTCGCAACCACAAATTATATTCACCTCGGTAGTTGTTTGTTAATTGTGCGCTGAATGCACCCGCGACGTTTTTGTTTTGTTGGTAATGGTAACCAAACGAAAATGGGAGAGAGAGAGAGAGTAATGCGCATCGAGTGTGTGTGCAAAGCAAAACATTCCATAAGAATGTTTTTCTTATATGCCTCCCGTTTACATCAATGCGAATTGATGTAAACGAGAAACAGAGAAGAAAGACAATTCTTCTGGAATTAAGAAGAATTTTATAATCGTCCGTGAATTTAATTTGTTTAAGAATTTTTTTTCGGCTTTTCGGACAAAATATTATTTTAATGGACACCCATACAATGTTTACGACTATTTTAGTCGCAGAAAACAAAGAGGCCATTTATTAACAATATTTCTACCACAAAAGTAGAAAAAATGCACTCCCCTCCCCCAAACCTTTAACCCCAGGGCGTACTTGTGTATACAAAGAACACAAACCCTTGCAAAAATGAGAACTCCCTTAGGTAGCTTCTTGGCAGCTTGGTTTCGTACTGATAAAAAGTTGGTCTACTCATCAGGTTGCAACGACCAAACTGCAAAAAATCCAACTCTTGCTTTGTACTTATAATACAAAACAAGAACATATCGAACCGATAATACAAAACAAGCAACCTGATGAGTAGACCAACTTTTTATCAGTACGAAACCAAGCTGCCAAGAAGCTACCTAAGGGAGTTCTCATTTTTGCAAGGGTTTATGTTCTTTGTGTTGTTACCGGCTGGCTACTGCCAACCTGCAGATTTCACTTAAGCCCCTGCAGAGGCCTCCACGGTGATTTTTGCCGGCTACGTTCTCAGCGGAGAAGTGCGAAGGTCGTGGGGTTTGAGGCATGCAGGGCTCCTGGCTTACACCGTGATTAATTACAGATAATTGAAAAAATAAAAAAAAAAACGCAAATAATAATAATAACCGATGTTCCGCCGAAATTCGTCGGCCGGAACCTGAGGAACGACACGAATAATCAAAATAATAAATACATAAAAAAAAAATGATAACGGAAGAGGTGCCCTGGTGCGCGTATCCATCCGAATTCAAACGGGATCAAGCCCTGGTTACGGAATTGGATGCGGGCACCAAGGGACCGCAAACACTAAACCGACACAGAGGGAGTCTCCGCTCCCATCATACCACACCGAAAAATTTAAGTATTCATTTTATTTAAGATGAGGAAAAAAAAAAACACAGAAAAAAGAAACAACTTCCCCCTCCACCCGCATCACGATAAGGAGAGAATGAGAGAGAGAGAGAGAGAGAGAAATGCGCAACGAGCGCGCACCCGCTGTGCGGCGCTCGATTACAAAACCAAAATTTAAATTTGAAAATAAAAAATGTAAAAAGAAATATAAAATAAAATGAATAAAAAAATATAAAAAAAAATCGTACCTTAATTACAAAAAAAATTACTGTTGCGGCCTTGGTGCCGTCATGCCACAGGTGTCTCCACCACCCGGACCGTTGGGCGTCTTCCGCCGTAAACCCCACTGGTGTTGGTGCGACCTTGAGCGGTCGTCCGTTGCGGGGCCTCTCCCCGATACCGAAATAAAATTAAACAAATGGCCGGCTGGCCACACGTTTCGTTGCGGGGCCTTTCCCCGTTACCAAAAAAAAATCGAGGTGCCGGTTGGCCACCCGTAACCGTTGCGACCTTATATGGTCGGCAAATATGTCGGCCTCGATTGGCCGCCAAAATAAATTGGGCGATATCTCGCCGATCCCGTTGAAGATTTTGCCCGGTTGGGCCTCAAAATGTTGGGCGTCCTTCGCCTTGTTATCGCCGCCGCTGTGCCGCCCGGCACAGGTGCTAAATCTTTTAATTATCGGTAAGTGCTGTTGCACCAAACCGCCACACCGTTACGGCCTTGAGCGACCGATAAATATTTTGGCCTCAACCGGCCGCCAAAATATGTTGGGCGTTGTCTCGCCTTAATCCGTTGCGATACACGTTTTACAAATGGCCGGTTGGCCACCTGTACGTGGAGCGTTGTTAGACGAAACCACAGACAAATGAAGTGGCCTCAACTGGCCACCTGCTGATTAATTGGGCGTATCGTTTAATTAATACGGCCTTCCAAATAACAAACCACCGCACCCGTCAAAATTTGGCGTGCCGAAAAAAAATGTGCTCTGAATAGTCAAATCACCCGTAGCGACACCATAAATTTATTCAATGTTAATTTTTCCTTGGCTCGCGTCTTAATTATTTTACGCTTTACCGTATTTTTCCCGAATAAAGAAAACTATAGATGGAACTTAATTAATTATTTTTTTTTTCATTTAGCAAATACTGAAAACTGCACTTAGAAACATTTCGCGTTTTTTTTTTTATTTTCACTTTCAATTATGATTAGCTAATTCGATTTTTAGTTCCAAAAAAAAAAAAAAAAAAAAAATTACAAACGTGGAAGTACATTTATGCCTCCGCGATCATTTTTCACCATCTATTATCGTTTCACTTCAAAACTATTGTCTATTCTATAAATACAAACAAAATGGTTTTTTCAACTACCTATTAGGTAGATATTATTTTATTTTCAACGTTTTTATTTAACAACAATAAACGAGACTCCCCGTCTTTTATCCGATACAAAATAAGAATTTTTTTTTTTTTTTAATATTTAACACAAGACTTTCCCTAATCAAAAAAAAATCCAAACTTGATTTTCAAAATACAAAACTCGACTTTATTTTTATAAAGACCAAACTCGAATGAAAAAAAATTCGTACGCCGCACAAAACGACGCGCAAAACATTCCAGAAGAATTGTCTTTCTTCTCTGTTTCTCGTTTACATCAATTCGCATTGGTGTAAACGAGAGGCATATAAGAAAAACATTCTTATGGAATGTTTTGCTTGACACACACTCGATACGCATTGCTCTCTCTTTTCCAACATCTTTCTCACCCTCGCGCCACCTTACAAAAAGATACGTATAAAACAAACATCTACAAAAGTGGGGACAACAACCAACACTGAGAAAACATAGC